>JANAVB010027408.1:0-33407 GCA_029216955.1 Iris pallida | reverse complement strand
TTGGTTTACCTGTGATAGACAATTTTCTTCTTTTCCTTTACATGCTTTTATAACCTTTATGCTTTTACACCCTTGTTGATTGATCTTTTTCATTCAATTTTCTTTGCCGAATTAACTGAAAAAGAAACCCCAATGTCGGTATCGGTTAGTATCGGTATCGGTCAATATCGAATCAGAACATGCCAAATCGTATCGGTATCAGTCGTATCAGATTGCTATCAGCCAATACTCCGAACTACATTTGCAAGCACACCAAAGAAGCAATTCTTTTCAGTAGCAGCAGTGAGTCCATGACTATAATCTAGGTAGTTTAGGAAGCTTATAGATGTATATCGACAATTTTGATTAACCTCATTCATTGTTCAGGGTGTTTAACAAGCCTTAAAGGTTCAAGCAGATGCAGTAATACATATGTCCACACCTGATCCGATGGATGAGTGAAACATTAAATATTCAGATATATGCACATGTATCCTTGTGTGCCCTTATATGGAAGATCCAATCTTGGAAGAAAACGACACATAAATCCTAATCGATTATTACTAGATCATAGATACCAATAGCACACATAACTAACCCCACAAAAGTATACTTACCATTTACACACACTTTGAAATGTGTTGTATAAATGTATTAACAATAGATACCAAGTAGGCTGCCCATTTGAACCTATCGAAAAGCTAAATCTACAAACTAGGACCACTCAGCACCATTACAATGAAAACCGGAACATCTAGTTGATAATGGTATCAATACCTACTTGTTTTGTGCTATTTGGGAATCTGCCTCTTAGAGCACCCTCCTAATCCCCTCTGCACACAAGCTATACCCCCCCTTTCCTCACCCTCCCTATAAAGCAATCAACCATTTAGTAAAAAAAATCCAGGGAGTGATTTGCTTCTACTACCAAACCAAATACACACTAAATGTTCAGATATGCACATTTGCTGTGTTGCACAGACACGGGAAAATGGCATCTATATCCTTATCCTGTCTGTACTCAATCCTTATTGTGCAAACATAGTTAACTACTTATTGCACCCATCTGAAAATATTTGTATCCCCTATCCATACCGTGTCCCTATCTGCGTCCGCAATAGCACATGATCATCCATGTGTGCCCTTATCCGAGGATACAATCTTGGAAGAATAATAGTGCATAGTCCTACTTGATTATGACAACAGTAGGATAAAGATGTCGACATACATAGTAATAGCGAGCAGAGTTAACCCCATGAAAGTATTATTCGATTTCGATATAGTTTAGCAATTTGTTGCATCAATGGACTAACAATAGCTCAACAAACAGGCTATACATTTTAACCTATCAATAGCTATCACTAGAAACCATGGTTCAAAGTATCGGTATCGGAATCGGTATCGGACTATTCCTATGATATTGGTATCGGCGATATCGGTAGTATCGGCGGTTTCGGATCGGAGTATCGGATTTTTTGGTATCGGGACAAATAATTATTAATAATTATTTACATTTAAAAACATATATTTTATACATTTAGGCATAATTTTAAGTATTTTCAGTGTTATTTCTTAGTAGTTTTGAAATTAAATGAAATAGTAGTCACCCTTACCGATTGGTTTACAAACAATAGATGTGATTTTCTTCAATTGATGTGATTTTCTTCTTTTACATGCTTCTACAACCTTGTTATGCTTTAAACCCTTGTTGATTTGTCTTTTTTTGTTTAATTTTCTTTGTCGAATTGACCGGAACAAAGACCCCCAATGTCGGTATCGGTCAATACTTGGTATCGGATCGGAACATGCCAAACCGTATCGGTATCGGCCGTATCGGATCGGTATCGGCCGATACTTTAAACCATGCTAGAAACTATAACTACCCAGCACAGTTATAATGAAAATTGGAAAATCAAGTCGATGAACTTCATAATCTAATTTTCCCCACATAGTACCAGTACCACCAAATAATGAAACATAAAAGAGTGTTCTACAAATAATTCAAGTAGCAAACTAATCAAGTACCACCCATAGACCGAGTAATACAACGATATAAATAACACGATCAAAATAAGTGCATACATCAAAAGCCACCCTGTCAGAAGTACCAGAACAGGAAACATCTTCGGTCGACAAAAGATACTTAACGACTAACAACAGTTCCCTAAAATCCAGTCAGTCAGTTCTTCATCATCATACCGTAAGAATTGATGCAGTACATACACGCAGAACGAGAACAGCCAAAGAATCTACCTACTATCCCTTCGCAGCTGTGTCGAGCACGAGAGAGCAGAGTTGCCTCTCCAGATCCAGCCGCTCCATCCTCAGCCTCATTTCCTCCATCGCGAACTCCTTCCACCTCCCTTCCAGCTCCGCGGCCCTCGCCGCGTCGACCTCCGCCCCCGCAGCCTCCACTGGGAACCCGATATCGGCCAGGCAGCCCTTCGCCGCGTGGAAGAGGTAAGGGAAGGAGGAAAGCCGAGTCGGGATCGGCGTCGCGGGAGTTGGGGTGGGGGTGGGGGTCGGGCTAGGGTTGGGGTTAGGGTTAGGGTTTGTAGTGTCGGTGGGGTGCCCCAGACCTGCGCGGAGAGGCGGTGGAGCGGGTGTCGGGGGAGGAGGGTACTTCTTGTAGCGGCGGCGGAGGAGGTTGACCTTGTTGAGGAGGATCTTGGGGTGACGTCGGCGGGGAGGGAGTGCTTGATGGAGTCGAAGAAGGGCCGACCGCCTGGGTCGGGGTGGGGGCTGCGCCGTTGTCGGACTTGAAGGCGACGAGGTGGCGGAGCAGGGAGAGGGACTCCTCCTCGGTCCAGTGGTGCTGGGAGGAGGCGGAGGAGGCGGCGGCGGCCGCGGCGACAGTGAAGAGAACCTTCCGCTTTCGCTCGCTCTTCCCGCGTGCTGGCGGTGGTGGTCGTCTCTTGTTCTCGGCTGGGGTTTGGGGAGGGAGTGGGTTTGGGTTTCTTGTTGTTGTGATGGGTTTGGAGCGCTTCGAGGAGGAAGGAAGCCATGGCTTCCTTTCTTTAGGGTTAGGGTTTTTTTGTTGGGGGGAACGGAATTTGGGGGTTCTTCTGCAGGATGGCGTGGCGGAATGGTGATGAATTTTGGGATGTGGGAAAATTTCAAATTTTAGGCCAACGAAAACATATGCGCGCTCGATTGCTCGCTTCGGACACCAATTCCCCGAGAATACGGGACGGGAGTACTGGCTGCGGCTGCTGCTTGAAGCAGCTTTTCAAAGCACTCTTCTGTCTGTTGTCCCAAAATGGTAAGCTCTTCTATATATTTTTTTAAAAGCTGTTATTATTAGGGCTGCAAATGAGCCAAGCCGTTCGCGAGCTGCTCGAAGCTCGGCTCGGTAAAAGCTTGTTTGAGCTCGGTTCGTTTAGTAAACAAGCCAAGCTCAAGCTTTATTTTTGAGCTCGTTTAATAACAAGCCAAGCTCAAGCTTAGAAGTACTCGGCTCGATTGAGATTGCGAGCTGGCTCGTTTGTTCTTTGTTGAATTATATATATATATATATTATATATATATATATTATATATAATATATATATAATATATAATATATAATATTATTTTTTTTTTTTTTTTCCTCTATATATTATATATATATATATATATATATATATATATATATATATATATATATATATGGTTCTGTGTATTATATTATGTCCTTATAAGTGATATTAAGGAACATTTTTAATTAAATTTTTATAAATAATTGTTAATATTTCATATACTTGAAATCAAACCTAACTAGCTTGAAAACAATTTCGCTTGAATTCAAGCTTATTGAGCTTGAAATAAAGTTGAGAGAAGCTTGATTTCAAGCTTATCGAGCTTGTTTATCAAGCTTGAATCAAGCTTCCTTATCAAGCCAAGCTCGAGCTCAAACCAAGCCAAGCTCAAGCTTAATATAAACAAGCTCGAGCCAAGCTCAAGCTTCAAAATAAGAAACTTATCAAGCTCGAGCTCGAGCTCGAGCTCGAGCTTGAATAATTCTAGTCAAGCCAAGCTCAAGCTTACAAAAGCTTGGCTCGGCTCGGCTCGTTTGCAGCCCTAGTTATTATCAAAGGGTTGCTTTTCAGAAATCGGGCACAACTTCAATTTGTTACCGATTTTTTGAGTGAATCTTGGGTGAGTGCTGATGCCAATTTTATTATTAAATGTAAAAGACGTTAATAGTGAAGTGATGTACTGAACTTTAAAAGCATCTCCAACCCTATTGTGACTTTGAAAAAAAGTTAATGCCACGTAGGAATGACAAAATTTTATTCAAAAGTTCTTCTCCAATGCAATTGTCAAGTCAATTTTGAAGCTTATGTGCCAAAAATTAGAAGACATTGTGAAGTTGATTGTCTTGTTCTATACAATGCACTTGACAATGTCTTCTCTTCCATGTCATCAATTATGAATAAAAATATTAGAAAAAAGAAAGAAGATGAGTAATTGTCTTAAAAGTTGTCTTGGAAGTTGAAAAAAATACTTTTTATTGTCTTCTCAATACTTTTGTATTGGAGAGAGTTTTTTTATCTCATTGGCTTTTGAGATATAATTTTGCCACATAAACAAGACATTGTCTTGTGGCTCATGCCACATAGGAGCCACCTAAGACTCACAACACTTAACAAGACAATAGGGTTGGAGATGCTCTCCAACCCTATTGTGACTTTGGAAAAAAGTTGTTGCCACATAGGAATGACAAAATTTTATTCAAAAGTTTTCTCCAATGCAATTGTCAAGTCAATTGTGAAGCTTATGTGCCAAAAATTAAAGAAGACATTGTGAAGTTGATTGTCTTGTTCTAGACAATGCACTTGACAATGTCTTCTCTTCCATGTCATCAATTATGAATAAAAATTAATAGAAAAAAGAGAGAAGATGAGTAGTTGTCTTAAAAGTTGCCTTGGAAGTTGAAAAAAATAATTTTTATTGTCTCCTCAATACTTTTGCATTGGAGAGAGTTTTTCTATCTCATTGTCTTTTGAGATATAATTTTGCCACATAAACAAGACATTGTCTTGTGGCTCATGCCACATAGGAGCCACCTAAGACTCACAACACTTAACAAGACAATAGGGTTGGAGATGCTCTAAGCAGTATTTCGCTCAAGAAAACCCTACAGTTTGGGCCCTAATCTCAATAACCAAGTTTGGGCTTTATATCAATCGCCAAGTTCGACGCAACAAACATTGAAGAGTTACATACATAAATCTAGGCAAATGTTAAGGGCACCCCCAAATTACTAAGGGCAACCAACTTAAAACTTCAAATAAATTACAAGTTTGACATTTTGAAAACACTAAGGGCCACCCACTTCTGTCAAAGACGGACTGCAGGCCTTGCCTGCAGTCCAAAGTGAATACATGACTGCAGTGCTTGCCTGCAGTCTCCGAATGACGATTTTTTTTTTTTTAAAAACTTGCAGTAACTGCAGGCCTCGCCTGCAGTCCAAATTGAAGACAGGACTGCATGCAAGGCCTGCAGTCCGTCTCCATAGCCTCCTCCTCATCCTCCGCCGCCTCCCCCCCCGCCGGGACTCCGAGATCTCCGCCCTCCTCTCCTTCAAGTCCTCCCTCCATGATCCCCTCTCCTCTCTCTCCTCCTGAGACCCCTCCCTTCCCAACTCCCCGTGCTCCTGGCGCGGAGTCACCTGCTCCGCCACCACTCCCCTTCGCGTCTCTCTCCGCCTCCCCCGCCTCCGCCTCTCCGGCCCCATCCCCCCCTCCCTCTCCTCCCTCACCGCCCTCACCAAGCTCTCCCTCCGCTCCGACAGCAGCAGCTCCTAGCAGCAGCAGCAGCTGCTCGCAGGCTGCGGCGGGGGAGGGGGTGGGGCGGAGGGGGGGCTGCGGAGGGTTGCACGAAGGAGGAGGAGGGCTGCGCGAAGGAGGAGGAGGGTTGCCCTTAGTAATTTGGAGAGGGTGGTGGTTGCCCTTAGTAAAAATGGAAGAGGATGGTGGTTGCCCTTAGTAGTGTGGTTGCCCTTAGTAGTTGGGGTGCCCTTAACATTTGCCTAAATCTAGTGCCAATATCTCAACTGCAGAAAAAAGAAGACTTCGAGAAATCAGAGTAACTGGAACTATACAAGTCTGTAAAAGAATATTTTTTTGAATTACAATTCACACACACCTACGTTTACGGTCGGAAAGCTCAAACCATGTCACCCCCATCTAGTGCCCGCTCTGCCTTCGACATGAACTAGCGTTGGACTATACAAAAATGCATAATCACAGTATTATAGGGACTAGTATATGTCCGTGCATTTGCACATATTTCATATTACTTAGACAAAAAGCATTACTTTAGAATAGCAAACAACAAGTCCCTTATTATTTTTCTGTACGTCTATCTAACCACACATGTTAAATTTAATGAACAAATATAGGTAAGAATTTTTGGAAAAAAAAAACTTGCTTCGCCCAATTTTTCTTATCATATAGTATTATAAATTACTGCTAATGCACAAAAAGATTTCACTGCCTACAGAATGCTAATCCTGGAATTACAAAGCCACGCAAGAGTGTTGATAAAAGCCCGGGTCTCTATGAATACATGGAACTTGATAACAAAGTCCAGCATTATTAGTGCCAAATACATTGAATTATGCAGATCAAGAAGTAAAAAGTAGGCATACTATATGCACATGATGTACTCAAAGAAAAAGGATTTTAATAAAAACCCATAACACAAGAATGGTACAATGAGTCCACAAAGGTGTTCTGAAATACACAGTTTTGTATCCCTAAACTTCCTTGGGATCAAAGAGTGTCCAGGCACAACTAAATTTTCCTTTTAGTATTGACAAATAACAAATACTGAAAAGTGACATCCACATCTCTAACCTTATAACCAAAAAGTCACCTTATAAACAAAAAGAATATATGGCACTAAAAATCTTTAGGAAGTTCATTAAAAACACACCTGGAAAAGATTAACACATTGATAATTGGGGCAAAACCACCATAGTTCCAGTATAATTAATCAACACAGAAATAGTTGCCTCAAACTAACAAATCACCATCACCAATAAGCTTTAAACATACTAAACAATGTCATAAACAGTAGGCGTGTTCACATCTGTTAACAAGGGAAAACTACAGGTGATTATCAATGGTGCAAGCACTTGAACATCCCATGCAACGTCAGTTATCGCCAGCTACAACTGTAAGGAGGATATATAACCCTCATAAAACTCCAAGAAACTTCTAGTTTTTCCCCGACCAATTAAAGGCACATGAGAAGTAAAGATTTTACTTTAGCGCACAACTTTCAAAGCCAACACAATCACACAGCTATCTGTAAATAGATTTAAAGAAAAATTCGGGCTCCTTCCCATCCTACTCAAAAAACAATTACTACCATCATACAAGAATTATAAATGAAACTATCTTTAGCATATTTGGTTGTTAACAATACATTGCTTAGTCTGTCTATATCGCTTAGAGATTTAGCATCCTACAAGAATTTCAGAGGATCTTCCAGCTTGATTGCGAATACTTCTGTTCCCCATGGATGCCATCAAAACCTATTGTGGCCTCCCATGACCTTAACATGAGATTACCATGACTCAAGGGCTACTTGAATGTTTAATGGAAGAAGGCAGCTATCCTGCATAAACAATTTCATTTGTTCAGTAGAAACATAGAAACATTGACCAGTAGGTTCCTTGAAGATAGCTTACTCAAAGGGCATATAAAAAGGGAAGAACAAAATGAACAATTTTACCAGATTTGTGATCAGTGTCAAACCTTTGTAACTGCATGGGTCAAACAGCTTTTTCCTCGATGGTCAACAAACATTTATTAGTATATAACCAAAAATGAACTCTATAATTTGAGACAACAATATGCTTGAAAGTTGTAGGAGGGGTATGAAACTTACTTTACCAAGGTAGAAATTAGTAAATAATATAAAAAGATAATAAAATTGTTTTGGTTGCAGTTGACAGAGGAGCGAACAAGATCAAATGATCAGACAAACAACAATATCATCACGAAGGAGGAAAGCAGGTAGCAGCTAACTACATATAATACTAAAGAGTGAAAAGAACTGAGAATGATGAAGCATAGGATGCTTTGATTCATTATAGACTGATGTCAATTTCCAAGTAAACATGAAGGCTATCCAAGCATATAAACTACCAAGAAGCTTAATCCACAAGACATGGAAAAGGATTATGCTAGCTCAACAATATGAATCAATGAAGATGTCACGGTGTAGGGAAATATTAGATTATGATACAATTTCTGAATCAAGGGACAGAGATGTCAATATTAAGGTTACTACAGGTTATCCAGGTTCAAATTGCACCAGAATTAACATAGAAGTATGTAAGATAGACTGATAGAGACGGTATAGTTCCCCTTTGTCTAGATGTACTGTGTATAGGAAAGTTTGTGTAAAACAAATTCCAGAGGGGTGCATTTTCAAATATTTTCTTAAAAAGTCCAGGAAGGATTTCCCTTCAGCGAACTCGAGTGAAATGTAGGTACGGAAACGAGTTAATTTTATCTGTAAAGTGCATTTAGTATAACTAAATGGCATCTGATATACAGAAAAGAACCTACGACTCAAGGTGTGTATTGGGCCGGGCGGCCCGGAAACCAGCCCTGAACCGGCCCGGTCAAAACCGTTCTGGGTTGGCCCGGGCCCGGTCGACGGGCCAGCCCATCCCAGCCCGGCCCACATTGCACCCGGTTTGGGCTCCAGGGTTAGGACCGGTTAGCCCTGCCCATACTCCCAACTGGGTCCGGGCTGGGTTAATTTTTTTCCAGGCCCGCGGCCCGGCCTGGTATATATTTGGTAAAATTCAAATTAATACAGGAGTTGTTTGGGGGGGGGGGGGGGGGGGGGGTCATGACCCAGGATCTCCTCAATCAATTCTTATCAACCGTTCTGCTAACCAATAGTTCCAATTTGATTTGTGTTAGAAGTATAAACAAATATAGTATAAATTCAAAACTGGGTTCAATATGTCTATTCTTTTTAAAGTTGGCCAGTCCGCGGGCTAACCGGGCCGGCCCAGACCCCGGCCCGGACCCGGCTCGGTCCGAACCTATCCGGGTCTGGGTTTGGATTTTGTAATTCCGGGTCAGCCCAGCCCGACCCGACACATAATTTGGGCTGAGCCCGGGACGGCCCGGCCCCCTCACACCATGACCTACGACTAGACAATAGCAAACAAAAGGGCAGCCTAATACACCGTGACAAGGACTTTTTTATCAAGATAAAGTTTCCTGAGCCTATGCATGTAGGGAAGTATTCCTCACCCAAGCGATTAGGGTGGTGTAGATTTCACGATTTTCCATATTGGCCTTCCTTACCCAAGTGGAAGCTTATAAAAATTTCCAGTAGGATCAGTTTACCCAAATAAAGGTAAGATACAGTTTCAATTTTAAATTGGATGAACCTTTTAGAGTGATCTTAGTTAAAGTCTGGCAGCTAACAATGTAGTGGTATTGTGCTAGTATTTAAGTTCATTAATTGGGTAACCAACTATGTTATGCTAGTACTTGGTAGGTATGAAGAATGAGAATATACTGAAAGGTCTTCAAATCATTAAGGACACATGGGATGGAATTCCCAAGTGACAAAATTAAAATATAACAAGTTCTTATACAGGGAGGGCTGAAAGAGAAATACAGTAAAGGTTTTCAGATCAGTAAGGACATGGCAAAGAATTCTTGAGAGCCAAAATTCCTTAAATGATAGCTAATTCTTTGTAGCACTAAGAAACAAGGGCCACTTGTCATGGATTGTTAATTATTTACTAGATATATAGGGTCGACTAATATGACTGATGAGTGATTGTGTACTGCACCACACAAGAAGTACTCTCTGAAATGAACCAAGTAATACGAAACAAGGGTACCACAATGTACCAAACCATGCCAGCATATCCCTGAAGGCAAGTTCAATCTATCTCTCAAGTATTGAATCACGGCAAACTCATGAACATGAGTCAAAACCAATATAAACAATTGTACAAGAAGTCGATACTTCTAATATGCTTCAAGCATCAACACAAATGATATCCATAGTGTAATAGGCGAGAGCTACATTCTAGAGGCGTTAGCAAGCCATCCTGCTGCTTGGTTCCCTTCTCTAAGGACATGATAATGACTACGGTGAAATTTCGTCAAGGCAAACTTTCAACTCATGGAACAATGTACAACAACAATGGAGTAGGAATTAATAGCATGTCAGTGAGGAATTTAGAATCTCCTTGCGCATCTAGCTTGTAGACGCGCGAAACCTACGCATAATTGTCATGACGCCATCCCGAGATTGAAATTCAGCTTCAAAAGTAGAGGTCGTAGAGAGTGGGAAGTATCACATTAACTTTACCCTTTATCTCCTTTAATTGGGCATTGTTTTGTTTAATTACCATTAATGAAATGCAAGAGGATTTATCACCACCTTTTTAAATAAAACTGTTCCCACTAAATCTAAAATTATCATCCTGTCGGAGTTGAAGAAGAGGTGAAGCATCCATCGAAGCTCATTATAATCAATTTTCTTTAGAGACCAGGCTCCTACCAACGAAGCATGTAACTGACTAACTCAGTCATCATCAAGCTGGTATGGTTCAGTATAATGAAGCATGGGACACAATGAGGCCAAGTCCCTCTTAGACATGAACTTGACTGGTTGGAACTTTTGGAAGCATCGAACACTTGTTCTTCAAAATGATTTTCGGCTCGATTGAGACCTGAATATTGATGAGGCCAAGGTTGCATGGACATGGAAACAAATTGGGATACGGACACGATATGGATTCGGGATAATGTATTTTTAGAAAGTATAGGATACTTGTAAGATATGAATCCGTGGTAGTTAAGGTTCGCAGTATCGGAATCGGTATTGGACTATTACTATGAGTATCGGTATCGGCGATATCGGTAGTATCGCCAGTTTCGGATCGGAGTATCGGATTTTTTGGTATCGGAAAACAAATAATTATTAATAAATAATTAACATTTAAAAAATATATTTATACATTTAGGCATAATTTTAATTATTTCAGTGCTATTTCTTAGTAGTTTTGAAATTAAATAAAATAGTAGTCACCCTTACCGATTGATTTACATGCAATATATCAAGTTTCTTCTTTTATATGCTTTACAAACCTTATTATGCTTCAAACCCTTGTTGATTTGTCTTTTTCCTTCAATTTTCTTTGTCAAATTGATCGGAAAAGAGACCTCCAATGTCGGTATCGGTCATATAAGGTATCGGTTGGTATCGGATCAGGACATGCCAAACCGTATCGGTATCGGCCGTATCGGATCGGTATCGGCAGATACTTTAAACTATGCGTGGTACACACATAAAACATATGTATATATTATAGATCTTAATAATACCTAGCATGTTTTGGATAGTAACTAGGTTTCAAACAATTCTACAAAGATTTTGATACAAAGAATTCTTATTCTCCCATCTCAATTATGTTAGGCATGACATGACCATGCCAAATCACTTATGAAATATTTTTGGGTCTCATTGGAGACTAGATGTAGGCGGGACATATCCCACATGAGTGTAGAGGGAGAAAGAATTAATACAAAGAAATGTTACTTTCTCCTATCTCAACTAGAAATGTAAGTTCTCCTATCTTAATTATGTTTAGCACGACATGACCATGCCAAAACACTTTCAACTATGCTTTGGGTCTCTTTGTCACCTAGACGTGGGCGAGCAATATCCAACATGAGTGTAGAGGAAGTACTATGTCAAATAGGGTAAGGATCCCATCCTCTGGAGGAGTATTCATGCAACATAGTATTAGTATTCATGCAACACAGATGTGATCAAGGTATTCTTCTAGGGACATTCTTCGAACGTAGACATGGAACTTAGCAGCTATGTACTCCCTAATTTCAAGAGAGGCATGTTGAGTAACATATTCTTAATGATTTCTTCTACATTTGCATTGCATCGCAATCAGACGTCTAGGATAGGAATACCTCTAACAGCCAGCAAAGAATTGGTGGGAAATATTCCATGAAAACCTTCCAACCAACATCTTGTTCTAGGGGAGACACAGAAAATAAGAAAAAGAAGAAGCAAAAGTTGCCACATTTTGCATAACAACAAAGTCAAAGTCTACAAACATTGGTGGTCACGCTGCAAAAATAGTCTAATTCCGATACTAGCACCATATTTAAGGCTTACAGCTTCACTAGATTCAACATTGAAGCAAACTGGCCTAGTGTAACTTAAGTATGGTTTAATTTATATGTCATAAAATAGGATCTCTTGGGGTACTATGGGACACTGAGGCCTCGTTTGGTGCACGGAAAGGAAATATTCCCTTGTATTTTCCATAGGAATAGGAAAATAGGATTCCTGTCACATTTCCCTTCCGTTGTTTGGTTGGTGCAGGAAAGGAAAGCAAAAATATAACAATGTTCCAATAATATTCTTACCTTTTAAAATAAAAATAACATTATGAAAAATAACATTAATGGTAAAATAAGCCATGACACATGGTTACTTTTGTCATAATTTTTGTAATAAATGTTGGGAATGAAAGAGGGAAAATCAATCCTACGAGTCCTGAGTGGAACCATATTCCCTCCCATTTTCCCCTTGTTAGGAAATTGATTCCCAAATTTGTGGCTACCAAACAAAGGAAAGGAACAACTTTCCTTTCCTGGTTCCTTAAATCCGTGAACCAAACGAGGCCTGATAGTTGCGTAACACCTTAACAACTAAGTAATAAAAATGATCTGCATAATGAACCTTCCAGTGTTTACCACACATAAAGTTTCTGATTTATTCTAACAAACACGACTCATAATCTTTCTACATTGTGCTTTTTTTGCATAAAACACTATATAAGGTGAAAATACGCAGAAATATGTATGAGCCAAGAGCATTGCGCAAGTGCTGAAAACGTAACCACCGCTAAGTACAATGTACTTGCTAGAGTACATAGAATCTTAAAAATATTAAGAGTTTCTAATTCAGGAAATAAGTGAGCAATATAAGAACCACCTACTAGCTATTCCAGTAACTTATATGTTTACATAGATACTCACCTTGAACCAATTTCATCAATCAAAAAATGATTTATGAAGATAAAGTTCACTTGAGACATCTAAAACAAATAAAATAACCTCCTTAACCCATAGTTGACACTGGATCTTGGTTTGATGGGTTTTTAGTGCATAGATAGAATTAGTAGTTGGATATTACGACATTTCATATTTCTACTTAATAAACAGCAAATATTACTTAGACCTGTATGTGACTTGGCTCTTGCTCCTTACGCTCATAAAAAAAATCTATTAAACTGAATATAATTAAGAACAATCTTTTCTTATAAATTTTATCTTCAAGAACTTCTTAATTTCCATTCTTCGTATCAAATTCCCAATCTTTTCTTCTCTCTCTTGTTCACCTTTCCTAATGCCTCTTTCCTTATATATTTTTCTTTGTAATGGCATAAGTTGCATTTCAAGATATCTTTCATCTGGATACGAATCGGCCGAAACCTCAAACCATGGTTAAGACCACCTCACCTCTCGAACATACAGTATTCCTATAACTATCCAATACTTGTCTTTTGTACATGCAAAATCTCCTTACAAGCTGATCCATAGACCAAAAGGGAGTACAAAGATTCCAACTTCTACAACAGCTTGTCAATGTAAGACCAAGGCAAGTCTCACTCACTAATTCATTCATGCGTGTGTTCATATATATATATATATATATATATATATATATATATATATATATGAAACACGGTGTATGTTGAACCCAGAACTCACTATCACGGAGTGAACCATACCATGACACCTCTGTTCTAAAAGGCGGCGCCGGTTGCCTGCCTGATGCCTGCTTAGGTGCCCGCCTAGTCCCCTGACGTCCGACTACGCATGTTTTGGGGTTTTTTATGGATTTTTTTTCCTGCAATTTTTAGTATTATTTTTTTTTATTCTTTTTGTTTTTTTGAACCGCCTAGATCTAGGCGGCCGCCTAGGCGGACTAGGCGCTAGGTGCCCGCCCGACTAGCGCCTAGCGCTTTTCACAACCTTGCATGACACATCATGAATAACCTTTTAAATTATAAGAAAATATCATTATTGTTATTATTTATCGTTAAATTAGAACTGTCGTCACTTTCCCGTTACCCCAATTAATGGTGATGAGGATAACAGTAAGAACAACAATCACTAGATAAAGAGCAAACATAATAAGATTAACGTGGATTGGTAACTTGTAGGGGCAAAAGGAACCAAACATTATTAAAACTTTCATCCTTCGTCATGTCCCGTCCTATGATGATGAAGATAACACTAAGAACAATACTGTAACCCGAAATAAGGCGCAAGCAGGATAAGACTAATGTACTAGTAATCATAGGGAGAGAAGGAACCAATGGAAGTTGCTATAAACATGTGTTCGTCCTGTTCTATCACCTGCTAACAGCCTTATATACACTAAGTCATGGCATTCATTTTTTGATCCTGAAAGCTAAAACTAGTCCTACATCAATTACAACTCGTGTGCTAGCTAACTGGTTAATAAAAACATCACTTCTCCCCTCGATTCATATACGCCCACCACAAGAGAGAACTCACATGCAAATTGGAGCATTTCATAATGTAACATACCAACTACAATATAATGAAATCCCCAGTGCGTTAAATTGACATAAGGAATAAATAACTACTTCAACAAAATTTGTAAATATTCAAAGTCTGCTCTTTTACCCTGCATTCATTCAATGATTGATATATCCCTCCTTCCTCCCTTCGAACCCAGGCCTCATGAGCTTTTTCTCCCTCTTCTCGATCCTCCTCGCCTTCTTCTGCTGGATCCTCTCCTTAATGTTGTCCGTCCTCGTCTTCTGCTTCTCCTTCCTTGCGGTCTCCCTGCTATCCACCCTCTCCTTCCACTTCTCCGCGTGCTTCTGCTGCCTCTTCTTCTCCTTCTTGATGCTCTCCTTAATCAGCTTCGGGTCATCGTGCACCTTCTCCCCGGCAGCCCTGCTCGCCGCTGTCTTCCAAGAGAGCTTCTTTGCGACAACCTCCCCTTTCTCCGGGTCCTTCTTCAGCTCCTCCAGCCGCTTCGCCTTCTCAAGAGCCTGGGCCTTTGACAGCTTCTTCTTCTTATTCTTCTTTTCCCCGAGCTTGATTTTCCCATAGGAGAGATCCTTCAAATCCAATTTCTCCTCTTTCTCCTCTTTTACTTCTTCTCGTAGCTGTTCCTCTACTTCTTCCTCCTCTTCCCGCTTCCGCTTGTGGGTGTCGTGGGGCTTGGGGCGGGTGTTGCGGCCGGAGCGGAGGTCCTCGATGCGCTGGCGGAGGCGCGCGCGGAGCTCCTCGTAGGTGACCGAGCCAGAGCTAGGGTTAGGGGGGGTTTCAGGTTTTTTAGGGTTAGGGTTTTCGAGGGACTGGTGGAGGAGGTCGAGGGTGGAGGAGGGGGTCTCGGGGTTGAATCGGTCGCGGCGGGACTTCTTAGTGTTCTCCCGGGACTGCTTCCTGAAGGAGGCCTTGGCGGCCTTGCTTAGGCCGTTGAAGTAGGGGCGGTCGTCGTCGTCGGCGCCGGAGATGTAGAACTTCGGCGGGACGAGGGAGACTAGGTGGTCGAAGAAGGCGGAGTGGGACCGAATTAGGGTTTTCAGATCGGTGGTGGTGGTGGCTGCGGCGGCGATGGAGGAGGTTTTCTTTTTCTTCATTATTTGGGGGGTGAATAATTTAGGGCTTTGGATGGAGAGGATGGAGGCAGAAAGAAGGAGAAATTAGGTTTTGTTGGATTTAATAGGGCTACGACCCGACCGCCACGGTCCTTAGTATGGCTAATCCTCGGCCCAATTTCTACAGTCCGAATTTTAAAACTTATTTTTGTATAATAGTAAGTCTAATCTCTAAGTCTCAATTTTTACAATTTAGGTCACATCGGTCTCCCAATTTTTAGATTCTAGATTGTATGAATTTATTTTATTAGAATAGTAGCTTCTAATTTGGAGTCCAACTTTCTAAATTCTAATTTTTATATTATTTTTTTCCACGTCAATTTTTTGATCACACAATATTTTAGACCGGAGCTAACTTTATTATTTTTTATTATTCTCATATAACTCCGACCCATTCTATATTTATCTTCTTCTTCTTTTATTTTGGGTCCCAAATTGCATTGGAGAGTCCCAACTACTAATGATACTCTAATGAAAGCGTTCAAATCAAATCGTATAATATATTTATATCTTTTTAGGCAGAGTATATAAATTTTTTTAACTTCCATATAATCAGAAAGGATTAATCGTATCCCCGAGGAATCTGACTCACTTAGCCAAAATACATTATGTCTTCACTTGCTAACTACTAGAGCCATGTGACTTTAACTTTGAAACGTGAAATAGATAAGGAGACAATTGTCTTATATCTATTGAAAACAATAGTCCTAAAAGTTGGCGTTCTCTTATAATTTATAAACAACGATGATGTGGGGACACCAAAATATGATCACATTTTACTGACTACATGATTTGACAATCTATGTTGATAACATCGATACAATAGTGTCATATGTGAACAACACATATAATGCCATATCATGTTGTCTGTAAAATATGGTCAAATTTTAATGTCCTCCTAGCATTGCACACCTACAAACGGTAAGTAAGAAAAAAAAAAAACTTAGAAAAACTAGTTTTCATCTCGTTTGTTGTTTGACATTCAAAATTTTAACTAATAAACATGCATGACCCACCATGGGACGACGACACGTTGAGGTGGCTGAGGAGGGAGGAGGCGATCGTCATCGATCGGTTCATTTGGGAATTGGACTGATTGGGTGGCGCCTTCGAGTTACGGTTTTAGGGATTATGATTGTGGAGGAGAAGTGGTGACTTATATACTGTTACTTATTCCGACGGACTGGTTTAGAATAAATATTTTTCCTAAAATTCCAAAATGGCCTTTAGCCCAAAAAAAAAATCCCATAAATTTTTATTATCTATTACTAATAGATTATGTCTTTCAGTTAAAAAAAACTTGAAGATAATAGTGGCAAATTCCTTTTTTAGTTTTGTACCATCGCTCTTTACTAATCAGAAAGATATTATGTTCCTCCTTCTTTGGATGCGGGTAAGGACACTTTTCCTTCTTACAATCTCTTAACCAGCAAGGTCTCACATTTCCCAAATTCAAGACGCCTCACATCACATACTTTAAAAAAAAAAACATAATTCTTTATAATAGCTCTCAATCAATGATGCTTTATAACAAATTGACATTCATCGTACAGTGATGCCGAAATCGTCGATGCCTGAAAATCGGAGTGATCATCGACCTTTACTGAATCAGACGGGACTTACCTTACTGAGCCTAAAGACGTTCATCATGATCTTAGAGAGGGACGGTGTCCATATGGACGGTGATCGTGCAGTTAGAATAAACGAGTCTTCGAACTCAAGTCATACTTATACTGTATTACTATCAACCATGTAATTAAACTAATACTACCATGCTAATCGACCAAATCGACCGAAAAATAATAGATAACATCTGACAATACTGAAAATGTATCTTTTCATTTTTTTTTAAAAAAACTTTTCTTTTTGTTTCTTAAATAAAATTCTGGGTACTTGGATTTTTGTATGACAGATTTTAGATGCAAATAGATTTTACATTTCTAATTGAATAGGATACTTAAATATAGGCTAATTATAAGGGCACAGCTCTTTTTGATCGGGGCTATCCAAGTGATAGTTTTTCATTATTTATAAGTTTGCCACTGGAAAAATTACTCATGGCTATCCAAGTGGTAGGTATAAAAGATAAGTCTTATAATTTTTGTTTTCTTCCTCACTCTCCATTCCTCACAAGAAGAAGAAGAACAAGAACAAAAAGAACAAAAAGAACAAGAACAACAAGAACAAGAACATCAATTTTTGTAAACATAGTTTATTTTGATTTTTTGCTCTCTTCTAATTTCTCAGATCTCTTTCTCCAAACCCTACTTTATTTTTCTTCTTCTTGTTTGGGCATTATGGATGAAACCCTAGTTGTAGAAGAAATTGGGTTATCAAATCTATCAAATCTATTAATCTATTAGTCTATTAACCAATTTTTCTTTATTAATAGAAGAATCGTGGTGAATTCGGATGAGGCCTTGGGTCAACTGTCCCGCAGGACTGCCGTGGTGAAATGAGTGCAAAAGGCGGCCCGTCCGAACGGTCTTGTTCTGACTTCAGTATCTGCTTGGGAGGGCTAGAGGAAACCACTCTTCCGGTCGCGTATAAAGCACCCTTCTGGAATCCCCATCAGATGAGCACCTAGTGATGACCGACTATCCACCTCAGGTGTGTAATCGACATAAAATTCTGTCTGATCGGCAGATGAATGGAGCATTATGTCTTGTGCTAGTCGGGGAGCGATAGGTAGGAAGCAAGGGATGAGAGAGGCCTTACGAGTGAACTGCCTTACCTTAAGGAGACTTAGACTTCCCTTTGGCAACTTCCCATGAAGTAGTGCTTTCTTCTTTGCTAAAGAGAATGTCAATAGACAAACAAATTCCTTATAGCAAAGAACGGAGCAAGGAGGGTTCCGCGTTCATTAGAAAGGCCGACCAGACCACTACATGGCCTACAGCTAGAGCTACAGAGTGTGAAAACCCATTCTAGAACTCTTTCTAGTTATAGCTAAAAAAATCCTTCAAAGGGCACTACTACGATTCTAAAGAAGCGGACTGGGTGACCACCTTCTTTCTTTTTCTATTGAAGGGCAACAACTATACTATTTCTCCAAATATGAGGCGGACACATTCTTGTTCATCAAGAACTAGCTGAGGTTCTCGGTTTCTATATCCACAACCTCTTTCCTTCTTTGTAGGAGCCCATCATTCTCATTATCCACCAGGATCCGTCACTGTCCATTGGAACCCTCACCACCAACAGATTCCTTTTGTTTTCGACTACATGTCTCGGCCCGGTGCCCGTATTTTCCACACTCAAAACATATCATATGCAAGCCTTCATATTCAATAGATCTCGTGTTTGCTTTTGCTAAATTCCATGGCCGATCTCAAAAATTCCTGCTTTTCCGAATGAGAAATTGATAGTTGCGTATACTGAGGAAGGGCTTATTTTGTTCCTCTGTTCTTCTTCCTATCAGATCCATCCTTCCAAAAGTGGTACAGTGCTCTTTGCTCTTTCTTTTCAGAGCAAAGAAGCATTTTCTGCAATTGATTGGATCTGCCCCCAAAAGAAGAAGGAAAGGAAAATGCTCTCTACTATTTTCTTAAGTCGTACAAGGGCAGAATAACACTCCGATCGAGAAAACAAACCCCTGATCTTTGCCGTTCAGAAGCTCAGGCATTATCTCAAGGCACACCCCCCGTCCCCGATAACTCTCCTCTCTCACACTACTTCCCAGATGAGGAGGTCATGGCAGTCGAAATTCTGAAGCCTTGATAAATTTTGATGTGGTCACAGTTGGCGTTTTCATGATAGCAAGGTGCTCCCCTTTATTTGAATACTCACCTACGGCTTTGATTGTTATTACTTTTGTAGGAGCTATGACGTCATTCCTTGCGGCAACCACTGGAATATTACAGAACGATCTAAAGAGGGTCATAGCTTATTCAACTTGCAGTCAATTAGGCTATATGATCTTTGCTTGCGGCATTTCTAACTATTCGGTTAGCGTCTTTCACTTAATGAATCACGCGTTTTTCAAAGCATTACTCTTCCTGAGTGCAGGTTCGGTGATTCATGCCATGTCGGATGAGCAAGATATGCGGAAGATGGGAGGGGGGCTTGCCTCCACAAAATCGGTTAGGAATCGTACCGCTTCTTTGAACCATTCGCTATCTACCCCATTCCTCTTCGTCTACTATTTCAAACAGAAAATCGGGTTTGAGTCGCCATTTACCCAATTTGAGATGTCCCCCCATGTTTACCACCCGTCGGGTAGAAAAGGGACATCTTCTGAACATAAGGAGGTTCACACAAGTGTTATTTCCGCATCCACGAGGATCCATATGACAGAGGCTTTCGTCGATCAGTTGACTGTCCAATCGAGGAAGGGTCCGACTTGATGATTTCCTGCTCCAGTTCGAGAAAAAGAGCGGGAAAAGAAAGAAGCATGGCAACAAGGTAAGCAAAGAAGGACTGTTGAGCAGCTGTAGACTTTGACCGGTAAGGTAAGAAGCGTGCAAGACCAAGCGGCAGTGAGGCGAGCGAATCCACGGGGCGGTGAAAAGACAGTTGAGTTGAGTATTTTTTATAGGACTGACTTTCAAAAAAAGCAATTCTCCCAAGAAGCCAGTTCCTTAGTCTCTTCCCTTTCTTCTGACTTAGGAATGAGTGTGCGATTCCGGTCTTCTTTCCGGTTCAATCGATGGCTGGCCTTCACATCGGCTTTGGCTTCTGCGCTCTGTCAGCACGGGCGATCCATGAATCCCGCCTATCTGAATCTATTGTAAAGGAGTTACAGCTTGAGCGCGTGGCTTCAGCTCGTAGCGCAGTATACCCCTTTAGATACTCTGCTACATCAACAAGAAAGAAGAAGATAAAAAAATGATGTCTCTTGCTGAAGTGTTTGGGAACATCAGTTAGACCAGACATTGAGCCTATTGAAAGCACAATTCAATTCCTACTCCTAGACATTCAGATTAAGATAATAGTGAGAGCGATAGACAGAGAAGTATAGAATGCTATTGTTTCAGAATCCAACACTTGTAAACTCATATCTCCAGGGACGGAGGTACCTTAGATTAGAAGCCAAGAATAGCCCTCTGACCACGCATAGGCACCTCACTTTTCCTCCCTTCGGTCGCCTCACGCCGCATTCGCCTCACGTTTGGCGTCTAGTAGTCGGTAGGCAAGCCCATCATCTTTAATGCACCTTACTTGTCAAATCAAAGATAACCCGGTCAGCAAATTCCATTGTCGACGCCTATGCTGGCCATTGCTTTTACCTTTCCAATTTGACTGTTGAACAGGTCTGGACTGTCGAAGCGATGTATGCATGAAATCCTAATTGTAGAAGAAAACTATGAAAGAAATCCTAGTTGTAGAATAATTGGGTTCATATCAGGATTGCCACAATTTTTGACAGTCCTAGAAGTATTGAGGACTGCCAGAAATTGTGGCAGTCTTGAAATAGACTCGATGTACAACAGGACTGCCACAATTGCTGGCAGTCCTAGAAGTAATAAGGACTGCCGAGAATTGTGGCAGTCTTGAAATAGACTCGATATACAACAGGACTGCCACAATTTCTGCCAGTCCTAGAAGTAATGAGGACTGCCAGAAATTGTGGCAGTCCTGAAAGGGACATGCTCTACAGCAGGACTGCCATAATTTCTGGCAGTCCTAGACATATTGAGGACTGCTAGAAATTGAGGCAGTCCTGAAAGATACTTGCTGTACAGCAAGGTCCTTTCAGGACTGCCACAATTTCTGGCAGTCCTAAAGTCGAAATTCCCGAATGAAAAAAACATGTTAGGGTTTATTTCAATCTTGATAATAGAGTGAAATATGTATTTTAGGATTTATTTCCATGCATTCTTTGTGAGGAAAGAAGTATTTAACCTTTATTTCCATGCATTTTAGGGTTTATTTAATTTTTTGGGTGCCATCAAAATTGGGAAAGAAAAGAAAACTAGGATTTTGATGGAGATGATGATGATGGAAATGGTGGAGAAGAAGATGACGATGATGATGAGAAAAAAACTAGGGTTTTGATGGAGATGTGAGAATGGAAATGGTGGAGGAGAAGAAGATGGATAGAAGAAGAAGAAAGCTAGGGTTTGTGAAGAGAGAGAGAGTGAAATTTAGAAATGAGAGTAATTTTTGGGGTTTGGGGGGGGGGACTGTGGGCTTTGGACAGCCCCTGAGTGGAATATTTTGATAGCCCGAGTAAAAGTTCCTCAAATTCTGTCTAGCCCTAATCCTGGCTAGCCCCGATCAAAATGTGCTGTGCCCTTATAATTAGCCTAAATATACTGTAAAAAATAACTTTAGAAGATTTCACATGGCTTGATGGTTGCGATAAAGTAAGAAAGAAGATACAAAAGTTTTGAAAAAATATTGATTACATCGTTGCCATTGCAATAATTTATACCATGATCCTTGTAATATCATTCTAAGGTTATCCCAAAATGACACGGAGGGAATATATTTCAATAAAAAGTCAAAGTCTTTCATATGCTTTTAAAAGTTATCGAAAAATTATCTTTATACTAGACGGAAAAAAATATAATTATTTGTTTGCAGAAATTTTGGCTAATTCTAAAAGGCACTCCAAAACTTATTTAGGACTAGTCCAAAATTTTCCAAATATTTACAAATTTGTCACTTCTATTTGTTACTTGAAGCTAGCCCACAAATAACTATAAAATCCAACTTTTTTTTCCTCCCTCTCTTCTCCCCCCAAAACTCTAGATTGTGTGAAGATAAGTAAACCCTAGTCCAACTTTCTTTCCAACCTAGATTGTTTAAAGATTGTGGGTGAAAAAGGTACTTATACTTTCATCGAATTCCACCATTATTTTGTATGTCATCGAGTTAATATGATGATTAGGTTTTTAAACATTATTTTCACATATAATATTGAATTATATGTGTTTAATATAGGAAAATGCATATCGAAGAACCCGAGTCATCAAATATACTAAATTCTCGTCGTGTTCCGTCCGAAGAACACATCGGGTCTTCGAAAGCATTCTTGGTAAATAATTTGAAATATTAATTTCGGGACTGTAGGAAGCAGGACTGTGAGCAATAAGCAGAGTCCCACAAAAAAAGACTGTCAAACAGGTGACAGTACACTTGTTAAACAAGACTGTCAAGAAATGTGACAGTCCTGAAGAAACATAGGACTGCCACAAGTCCTACAGTCCTGGTTATTTGTAGGACTGTCCACTTTCTCCGCAGTCTTGTTTTCCTACAATATTTTTCGTATTCAATTTCTTAGTTTTATTAACTTTAATTTCTATTGTAGGGCTTATCATCTTCTGAGATTGTGGTACCTCCTCCAATTGCTATTGATATAGGCAATTTATTCTCGACCGATATTTGCTTTGAATCAAGCGAATAAGTGTTACATTGGGGCCGAGAAGTTGGATGAAAAAACAATACAGTTATTGTGATATCCAGATCGGTCCGAAACTGCCCGGACGAAAAACATTACAGGTTGGATGTGAAAGAGGTGGTTGGTTCAGATGCCATGGGAACAAAGATACAGTTCTCCAAAGAAAAGTTTCAAACAGAAACAATGGTACGAGAAAATGTGGTTATCCATTCAAGATCGATATTACAAACATAGAAAATACAAAATGGATAGTCGAAGTCAAGAATGGAATCCACAATCACGTTATTGCCGAAACATTTTTGGGTCATCCGCATGCCGAACGATTGAACGATATTGAGAAGAAGATAGTCGAAGATTTGTTCACTTCTGGAGTTGTACCGAGACAAATTTATTCCGTCATACGACATAAAGATGAGAAGAATAAGTCAACACTGAAGTCAATTTATAACGCTCTGTCCAAATCGAACGCCAATAGGATAAAATCAAGAATGGCGATACAGAAAGTGTTGAAGTTGCTTACCGATAATCACTATATTGAGTACCATAGAAGACATCCCCAGAGTAATGAAGTCATTTTACTGTTTTAGGCTTATCCCGATTGCACACAATTGTCTAGGTCCTTCGCCGACGTATTAGTTCTTGATTGCACATACAAGACCAATAAGTTCAAGATGTCTCTCTTTCATGTTGTTGGCTTCACCTCTATGGGAGAAACATTTCCAGTTGCTTTTTGCTTCATGAAGAATAAAAAACTTGAAGACTACACATGGACGTTGGAGAAACTTAAAATACTTTACACCGGTCATGGAGAGCCGTCTGTTTTTGTTACCGACAGAGAATATGTCATAATTAATGCTATACGCATCATGTTTTCTTAAGCGCGTACACTACTATGTACTTGGCATGTCAATCGTAATATCCAATCACAATGTAAGTGTCACGCCCCAGATCCAGAATACTGGAGAGCGGGGGCAGACACAACCAGCTACGTATATAGAAGTGTAATCCACCTCGATATACGGTCACGGTTGTCTAGATGTATAAGGGTTTATCTACAAGCCATCAGTCTCTTATGGTCAAGAACAAGCCTAGTGTCTCAATCTCAAGCAAGTAATAATAGTTATAAGATGTTAGACCATCAGATAATCAATAGTAAGGCATCCCATACATTTCATATACAGATGATCATGAAACTAGTCGTACAAAATGCGAGGACTAGCAAGAGTTTCAGTCATACATGATCAACCCTAGGATTTGTCAATCATGTTACAGCCCTTAGGCAGACAAGAAATAAAAGTATTCAACACGAGCTAACACTTGCTCGGCGGCTAAACGCCTCAAAAGAATAATTTACAATAGAGTATGAGAGCAAAATAAAACCCACTCGTTGCCAAGATTTTTTCTAGTGTTCACCATCTGGCTGGAAGACAGGAAGATCCTCGGAGCTACTCCGAAATCTGGTCATACAAAACCAGCTAGGTCAGACCCCAGAAAGAGCAAGTGCCACAAGGGAGGCTTCACTTAGAAACTAAAACCAGCATATTAGCACATAAGGACATAAATAAAATAACAAAAGACATGAGTTAGAGAAACAAGGTGATAAACGATAAGATAACTAAAGGACTATTCCGGTAACCAAGTTACAACCCATAAACCAAATAAGGACCGGGGTTGTAACCCTTCATCTGAACAGAACTTAGTCTCTAACCAATTATCGATAAAGTAAAGCATACACAAGCATGTCCTGAGATAGTCATGTACTGGATCTAGGCAAGACTAGACAAGATAGGACTCCATCCAACATTTACGGCCAAGCAAAGAGTACGGCTTGATACTTAACTAACTAGGGTTATCACAAGTCTAGTTACTAGCAAGATGCAATAAAATGTTCATACAGTCATAAGCCCTGCAGCTATCCAGGTTATCCAGACACAAGTTACAAGAATTTATAGTGGATACATCACCCATGAGACAAATGTATCCCACGTACGTATAATAGTGGATACATCGCCCATGAGACAAATGTACCCTAAGAGAGTTATTAGGTGACTTAGGGGTGCAACACATGACAATGTGCATATTACTTGTTTCAAGAAGTGCCCCACATGACAGTGGGCTGGAAATGTGCCCTAATCGATGGCAGGCTACAAGTCCATTAAAGGTGCCCAGATAACGAGATCGCCTGTAACTGGAAACATCTCTCTATATGAACTACTTGATCAATCTAGTCATTAACCTAGACAGATTCAGTATGAATCCCTGACTGTGGTAACTAGGAATTCATGTCCAAGACATGATACAGATGAGACATGTAGCTTGTTCACTCATACACAATACATTCAACCACGGTATCCAAAAGAGTTGTATTAGCAAGGAGAATAGCCGTCGCAACAGCATCTTGATTATACATGTCATATTAGGTTTACTTATCATGTAAAAAGTACTTGTCAAGAGTGCGCCTCTACGGGCCACTATCATGTAAGCAAGGAAGGGACGTGTTCTAGAGTGTACCACGACGAGTCACTATCATGTAAAGCAAAGAAAGATATGTTCAAGAGTGCACCACAATGGGTCACTATCATGTAAAGCAAAGAAAGACATGTTCAAGAGTGCACCACAATAGGTCACTATCATGTAAAGCAAAGAAAGACATGTTCAAGAGTGCACCACAACGGGTCACTATCATGTAAAGCAAAGAAAGGCATAAATCATGAATGCACCACAATGGATCACTATAAAGAAATTCTAAACATGGCATAGATTGTAAAGTACAATAAATTCGAAAAAGCATAGAAACACATATCATATCACATAAGAAATATTCGAAAGGAAAGACATATCCTGACATTTGAGAAGAGATAAGTAAAAGTAACAAATTGACATAAGACAATAATTTAATCTGTGTTAGTGTTAAGTGTACAAAGGGTGTACAATCATTTTCTAACTGTACAAAGTCATCTAATCATGATAAGAATTTATTACAGTCGCAGGAAACCTCAAAAAAGTGTCAAGTACAGAAAACATGCCAAAAAGATCAAAACTATGATTGAAATAATAGCATATAAACTCTGATTAAAGTGAAACAAGAATGTGTCTTGAAGGCAAGACAAAGATCTACAACTTTCATGCTTTGAGTTTTTTCAAGATTTCAGCTACAAAATAGCTCAAACGGACAAAAACAGTCATTTGGAGTGACCTGCGCGCAAGTTGCGCGAGCAAAACTGTCCACGGCGCACGTTGTGTGCAAGCACGACGCACATTGCACGCGGGCAAAATCGCCCACGGCTCACGTTGCGCGCAAGCACGGCGCGCGGGCGCACGGCAGAAAATCGTGCGGCCGCGCGGCCGCACAAGTTGCACGTTGCACGCGGGAAAAATCGCCTACAGTGCACGTTGCACGCAAGCACGGCACGCGGGCATGCGGCAGTGACGACACTACGCGCGGCACTGTTTATCGTCCTGACAGCACCAAAAGGTGTGGGGAACCCATGAACACAAAAATGGCATAACTTGCTCATACGAAGTCGAAATCAAGCGGTTCAAAAGCCAAAATTGGGTAAAATTGAATTTCCTATAACATGGAACCATTAGATCTCGAAAATAACCAAGTTTCAGAGATCAAAACCAAAGAAAATCAAAAAAGTTATAAACTTAGATCTACAAGAATCCACCCATCAAATCCAAAAATGTCAAGTTCTAAAGAGGCTTAGAATTAAGTAAGGAAGAGAATGGAACAATAAAACTTGAGATCCATCATGAAGCAAGTTGCACTTGCCTAGGGCTTTCTAGGTTGGTGGGAGAGTAATGGAGGAAGAAGAAGAAGTTATGAGAAATAATGAAGGAGAGAGAGAGAGAGTAGAGTTAACTTATATAATAAGCCTCACCATCTCAAACCAAACCAAAACCAAACCAAAATAAACCAAGCAAGCTACAAGTCAAATTGAACCAAACCAAATCAAATAAACTAAGTCAAGATTAAACCAAGACTAGGCTAAGTAAGACAAGTCTAATTACAGTCCACCTGATAAATGTCAGAAATTCGTATACGTATACTGAAGATACGTATAACGAAAAACGGGAGTGACAACTCTATCCACCTTAAAAGAATTTTGTCCTCAGAATTTAATCAAGAGGCTAGAGATATCGGAGCGAGCTATACTAAAGCACAGCCATCTACGACTAGCAATCAATCAAGCAATCATTCATGCAAGCAAGGAATTAAAAGGCATAAGGAAGACATTATACCTTATGAGTCAAACATGTGTGGATATCACGAGCGGATATCATCCTCACGCTCCCATGTTGACTCACCTAAAGAGTGGTGACCCCAAGCAACACGAACTAAACTAATAGTCTTGTTCTTGAGTACATTCTCTCTTCGGTCCAATATGGATATAGGCATTTTCTCATACGAAAGGTTGGTACCAACAACCAATTCCAAATAATCAAGGACATGGCTCGGATCTGGAATATACCGTCGTAATTGGGATACATAGAATACGTCATGTACCTCACATAAAGATGGTGGAAGAGCGAGACGATAGGACACATCACCTACTCGCTCAAGAATATCGAACGACCCTATATACCTAGGACTAAGCTTTTTCCGTACGCCAAAACGAATGACGTCATGGGTAAGCGAGATCCTAAGAAATACGTGGTCGCTGATAGAAAACTTAAGCGAACGCCGATGAGAATCGGCCTAATAGCGCTGACGGTCTTGTGCAACTCGAAGATGATTTCTAACTCGTCTGACCACCTTGATTGTCTGCGTAATCATCTCTGGACCAAGCATCTTGTACTTCTGGTGCAGGGCATCGTCCTGACGATCTTGTGACACAAGCAATTCCCTGATAAATCCAATCAAGTCTCTGTTGTCGAACTCTGCAGGCTGGACTGGCTGAACTGGGGGCTCTGGGTTATCAGAGTGCATGGCTCGGGATACTGCTCCCGAGTGCTGGGCTTGGTCTTCTTGTTGCTGCTGGTTCACTGGAGGTTCTCCTCCCGGCTAATCGGTAGGACCAGAAACAATGCCACTGAAAAACTATGACATAGGGGACAATTGTAGTGCCCCATCCCGTTCAGTCAATCGGAGGAATAGGAATGCCAACGGCGTTCAGACTTAGCCTTGTAACGGCTACTCGAAGACATCGCTCGGTCGAGACGACCGCTCGCTCAGGTGGGGTAGTTTCGGTGAACTTGCCTCATCTTTGTCTTTACATAATAAATTGCATGTTTCAACTTGCACAAGTAAGCTTGATCATAAAAGAGACGAATTCACATAGCTAAAGGAAATAATCCTGATGGGTCGATTTGAGTTAGAATATGGAAAGGTCCAACGGTCGGCTTAGAGTTGGTGCACGACGTGCTTTGAAAATGACCCATGGCTTGAGAGAAGGAAAGTTGGTTGAGTAGGCGAAGTATGAACGTAGCCTAAGTCATAGGCGTCGCCCGCATAAATACTTCATAAAGTATGCACGGTCCTATCGTCCAAGGCTTGGCATAGCCTTGGCTTGCCCTACGAGTTAAGTTGCGTCGTACGGCTGCTGGCGTAAGTCTAGGCGCCCAAATGACTTGGTCGTTCAGAAGTCGAACACATGTACGGCACGTTTTTGCAATACGAGGCTTGACGGAGCCTTTGCTCATCGAGTCATTGTGCGTTTAAGTCAGACAAGTTATGTTAGGCTATCGGAGTGGTAGCAAGCATGGTCCTACGAGTTCTACAGCTGGGTATAACCACAAGAGTCTTATGGTCTCAAGACCCGTCATATAAAGTATGACTTGGGCGATAGCGTCGCGTAGGTCGAAAGTCGGTTTGAGGCACGATGCATGGACCTAGTGTTTAAGGCATGAACCTATGGTTGATTTAATGAGTTTTGGAGAAAGGAACTATCGAATAGGCATTGAGTTGAATGAAATGATATGGTAATATGGAAAGAATGCTCGCGACCGTGGGTCGGCGAAGGGTCTCAAGGATATATGAAAGAATGCTCGCGACCGTGGATCGGCGAGGGGTCTCAAGGATAGAAGTCTTGAATTTGGTTTTGAAAGAGATGGTAACATTGGAAGAGGAATGACTGTGTGAGACGTCAAGTTTGTGTCGAGTCTTGCATGGTCATTGGACAACTTGTCGACAAGGAGGAGTTTCTACGAGCGGCAACCCTGGGCGCCATGGGACCGCATCGTTCGGAGGGAAACAGGTATAGCCATAGCTGGACGAACCGTTCGGGTCATTGGGGAACTTTCAGCGGGACTAGCTACTTGCGCTGAAAGGGTCGCCGAATGGACAAGGCTATAGTCCAGGATAGCTTGTAATGTTAGTGACCAATTCATATAGATGGGTCGGCACGGGCGATAATCCGCGTGTGTGTCTTTGGACTGAGTCGAGTTTTAGGTGAAGTGAATTAAGAGTCGAGTCGAATACGTGCTCGGTCAAAAGACAATATTTGGGCCTAAGATTTGGCTGCAACGAAGACACCGTGCTTTGGCACGAGATGTGGCGTCGAGTCCTATGTTGTCGGCATATAAGTTGTATAGTTATGGTTTGAGTTGTCATGAGTTTAAGTCAGGAGATGCCGCAAGGCAAACTTGGTCGAGGACACTTAGTTCACAAAGTTGGATGGGTCAGTTGATGATTTAGTAGCAAAGGGCCGCGAGACGGCAAGGGCCGCGAGGCGACAAGGGCCGCGAGGCGGCGATATGATCGAGTCTCATTGAGTTGCGAGGCACGACCTCAGCAAGGGTTTGAAGCACGGTCACACGGAAATGGAGCCTCATCGCGCAGTTGCGTCTCTGATTATGGCCGTAAGGCAAACACGACTTGATAGGTTAACGTTGAATGTTGCAAGCACGAGATGGTCTAACGACACAAAATAGGCAAGGCGTCGGTCATAAAACTGATCCTAAGGTAAGAGTAGAAAGACAATAAAAAAGGGGACTATGTTGCACAAAAGTAAATCAAACGTGTTGGTTTTGTATGGGTGGACAAGGAGCTCATTCCACCAGTACAGTTGAGTACTGACATCCACATAGTTTACATGTGCAGGTACAGGTAGAAGCTCGTGGCAGCGGAGCTCGCTTGGATGCGTCGAGGCACGGAGTTCCTTGGCGATTCGAAGCGTGCGGCCGCATAGAGTCAAGACTTATACGGGACATAATGTATGGATGTCGCCTTCCTAAGCTTCCGCTGGTTCAAGCATTGTATTGAGAGATGAGAGAGAGCTGAGTGACTTGTAATATGAGCTTGAGTGAGCTTGAGAGACTTGTAATCTTGGCCTTGCGCCCTTTGTAACCTTTAGTTTCATATCAATAAAAGAGTGTTTTGCAATGACTTGTATTTTGTTCTTAATTTCTGCTGCTAGTATTCAATGTCTCTACTTGGGAACTTCTGTGCGACGACCCCGTCGCAGCCGCTGAAATCGGCCGTTATGGAACCCGCCTTGCACGAGCACAATCTAGCCTCGTGCGGCATCACGCCTTAGCGAGGACGATCGCTCCTACGGGAGCGGGGCATGACATAATGGTATCAGAGCACGGCTTTACGTCCTTGGACTATCGATTGAATTCTTTAACTCCGTTGTTTTCGCAAACTCTGAAGTATTGCTTCCGCAAAGTTGATATCGTTGGTGCGCTCTCTCAATTGTCCCATGGGATGTCCATACAATAAGTCTAACTATTTTGCAAAAATATAGGAGAATAGTTTTTGATAAAACGAAAAGATGCTTTGCGTAAGCACGGTTGGCTAAGTCGGGCTGGGCATATACACCAAGGATTGTGTCGACTAGCAAAGTTGAGTGCGAGATTCGTAGTGTTCGAGCTAGAATGAGTTGAACTCGATTGAGTAAATGTGGGATGACTGTCGATAGGGGTGCTATCGAGCGACGGTATCGTCGATGCGATATAGATGAGTGTGCTTGGAATTAGAGGAATGGTTCGAACGGAATTCGAAGAAGTCGATTTTGATTTGAATGATAGTTTTGATGATTTGTTGAATGACTTCATTCCTGGGTGGTGTATGCGATAGTCTCAGGAATGTCGATCGATCGATTGAGGATTCGGGGTGTCGATGAGTCTATCAGCAAGTGTCGTACGTATGCATAGCCTTAGATTGAGTGAGTTATTGTCATAAAGTTTGATAAGTGGATTCAAACAACCTAGAGATTGACGCGCACGGAACGTGCACAGGATTGAGGATGGTGCGAGTATGAAACGCGAAGATGATTGAGTAGATAAATCAAATCGAGGGAAAGCTAAGGTGTAGCGAACGGATGACTTGATCGAGGAAATTGATACGGATTACATACGAAAAGTTAGCACGACAAGTAGATAGCGTGCATGAAAGGTTTGATTTTAAAGTTACGCGAATAACTCTAAGGATTGGATTGAATGTTGCTCGATGATTGAGTTAACAAAAGGGACAATGCAAATTGAGGAAATGCATTGGTCGATGACTTAAGATAGACGGACGAATATACGTGATTTCGGATTTGAATGAATTGATGTTGTAAAAGATTCGAGGGATAATGATCGAACTTAGATTGAATGTCGAGAAGATTATCCAGTCGGACGATGGCATCATTTGCACGACTTGAAATTGGTTACAAAGGAAGATCGTCAGGTTACGCATATCGTCGATGGTATTGTGGCGTATCAAAGATCGATATGCAATAACTCGGGGGTACTCTGACTCGGCGAATGACGATCGTGCAAGTGTTATTGTTCGGTTGGATACTATATTTAGGATTTTGATTGAGATGAATGTTGGATGAAAATGATTATGTTTTGATAGTTACGCGGATAACCACAACGTCGACAATCTTGTCTTGTACGAGCGCAACTCTAGCCTCGCACATGCATTGTGTCGGATTTAGGGCGATCGTTCCGCGTGAGCGCTGACATGGTGATTCATGTCGCGGGAATGATCGAACTGGAAAAATCAGGATACGACAACTTTGATTGTCTCGACTTGTCGGTTTGATGCGAAAGAAATTTGAGGATGTTAGGACTTACGATCGATGAATAAAATAAACTTGAGGATTGAGTAGGTCCAATCCGCACATCGAGAATGAATTAGTCTAGACTCGAACAAGAGTTACGTCCCGATGAGGATGATTATCCTGCGGGAGCGTGCATGGTGATTCATGCCCACCGTAGAAAATCTGACTCGCGTGAGATCGGGACACAACGTATTGTTAAGTCAGATAACCTTGTGATCGATTTCGTGAATTGGGATAGACGACTTATGAAATGTGGAATGTTAAATTTTGGTTAGCTATGAATTGTGTCGTAGCGTGCTTGATTTGAGAGAGATTGATAGACGATCTATGTCGAACGTGTTCAAAGAGATAGACTATACGAAATGGCTTGATGAACAAGTGATATTGATACGTCATAAAATTGGTAGAAACGTGAATTATCGTAGGATGGCTTTACTGAATGACTCGGACCCCGTGCGACGAATGTGGGGATGTGCGTAGGAAATCGATGCTCGATGTTTAAAAATCGGAGTGATGCGAGCTTGGGTAGAAAATCTCGTACTACCAACTTGGTTTGACCTTAGGATGGGGTCAGTATTGATATCGTTGTTTGGGAACTATGATTCTAGTACTGACAGAAAGACATAGCCTAGCGGTTAGGCAGACGTCCGAGTGCGAAGCGATAGAAAATTATAGAGGCACCACTCATGAGGCTCGGTTGACATGCACATATATCAAGGACGCCCGAATATGTGTACGATCCGACTCGAGTGGTGATGGAGGATTCTCTATCACAAGGCTTGGCTGAAATACACGTATTTTAGGGACGCCTGGAATATGTGCACGATCCAACTAAATGATACGTTGAATCAAGTGAGACTTGAGGAACGGGGAAGTGTCAAGGATTTTGAGATCGTAAGTCTTGAAGAAAGGATTGAGGGTAGCACGAGAGTGGCTCGGATTTGGGAAACGCATAGGCGTAGTGTGTGCGAGAGTTCTCGAATGTTGAGTAAAGTGATAAGTCAATGAGTAAGTACTCAGTTAGTTTCGAGGACGAAACTTTTCTGAGTGGTGTATGATGTAGTGCCCCGTCCTGCTCAGTCAATCGGAGGAATAGGAATGCCAACGGCGTTCGGACTTAGCCTTGCAACGGCTACTCGAAGACATCGCTCGGTCGAGACGACCGCTTGCTTAGGTGGGGTAGTTTCAGTGAACTTGCCTCATCTTTGCCTTCACATAATAAATTGCATGTTTAAACTTGCACAAGTAGGCTTGATAATAAAATAGACGAATTCACATATCTAAAGGAAATAATCCCGATGGGTCGATTTGAGTTAGAATATGGAAAGGTCCAACGGTCGGCTTAGAGTTGGTGCACGGCGTGCTTTAAAAATGAC
>JANAVB010027407.1:0-28770 GCA_029216955.1 Iris pallida | reverse complement strand
ACGGTCCTGTCGTTTTGCCCCAACACTCAAATTAGCCTAAGTCATAGGCGTCGCCTGCGTGAATGCTTGATAAAGCAGGCACGGTCCATTGTCCAAGGCTTGGCATACCCTTCGTATGTCCCGTGGGATAAGTCATATTGCATGGCTTGTGTCTTAAGTCCAGACACCCAAAAGTTTGGTTGTTCAAGTCGACCCCGTGTATAGCACGTTTCCTCGATGCGAAGCTCGGCGTAGCCTTTGCTCGTCGAGTCGTTGCTCGAATAAGTTAGACAAGAGTTGTGCTGGGCTATCAAAGCCATTTCTAACACTGTCCCACTCTATCTGCGATTGTCAAGTCGTATAGTCCATCGAGATCATGGCTCGTCGTATAACTTATAAGACTTGAGCGACAACATCACCTAGAGAACAAGGTCTGTCTAAGGCACGAGCCACGGTCGACACGATGTAAAGTTAGCTACGGTCTGTGGCATTTAAGGAACACGTTTGGTTCAAGTTAAGTCGAAGGCTTTGCAGTAGTCGTTTCCTGATGTATGAGGCGGTCCCTCGGGTGGGAGTCTCGCATTTTTATGCACGTTAAGAAGTATAAGGCGGTCCCTCGGTTGGGAGTCTCACGTTCCTATGCACGTTAAGAAGTATGAGACGGTCCCTCGGTTGGAAGTCTCACGGTCCGATGCATGTAGTGCCCCGTCCCGTTCAGTCAATCGTAGGAATAGGAACGCCGACGGCGTTCAAACTTAGCCTTACAATGGCTGCTTAGAGACATCGCTCGGTCGAGACGACCGCTCGCTCATGTGGGGCAGTTTTGGTGAACTCGCCTCATCTTTGCCTTCACATAATGGTATCAGAGCACGGCTTTACGTCCTTGGACTATCGATTAAATTTTTAACTCTTTGTTTCCGCAAACTCTGTTGCTTCCGCAAGTTGATATCGTTGGTGCGCTCTCTCTCAAATGTCCCACGAGATGTCCATACAATAAGTCTATCTATTTTGCAAAACGTAGGAGAACAATTTTTGATAAAAAACAAAAGATGGTTCGCGTAAGCATGGTTGGCTAAGTCGGGCTGGGCATATACACCAAAGTTGTCGACCTTAGAAAAGTCGAGTACGGGAATTGAATAGTATCGAACAAGAATGAGTTGAACTTGATTGAGTAAATATGGGATGACTGTCGATAGGGATGCTATCGAGCGACGGTATCGTTGATGCTACATAGATGAGCGTGCTTGGAATTAGAGGAATGGTTCGAACGGGATTCGAAGAAGTCAATTTTGATTCAAATGATAGTTTTGAGAATTTGTTGAATAACTTTATTCCTGAGTGGTGTATGCGATAGGCTCAGGGATGTCGATCGATTGATTGAGGATGTGGGGTGTCGGTGAGTCTATCAGCAAGCATCGCGTTATGTAAAACCTTAGATTGAGTGTCGTTTAACAAGATGTAGTCTTGAAGATTTGGATGAGTCGATTCGAACAACCTAGAAATTGACGTGCACGGAATGTGCACGAGATCGAGGATTGCGCGAGTATGAAATACGAAGGTGATCGAGTAGATGAAATCGAATCGAGGAAAAAATTAAGGTGTAGTGAACGGATGACTTGATCAAATAAATTGATACAGATCGTATATGAAAAGTTAGCACGACAGACATATAGCGTACATAAAAAGTTGAATTTTGAAGTTTCGTAATGACTCTAAGGATTGTATTGAATGTTGCTCGATGATTTAAGTTAGCAAGGAATGATACGAATTAAAAAAATACATTGGTCGATGACTTAAGATAAACGGATGAACAATACGTGAAATTGGTTTGAGGAAATTGATGTTGTGAATGATTCGAGGGATAATGATCGAACTTGAATTGAATGTCGAGGAGATTATCTAGTCAGACGATAGCATCATTCGTACAACTCAAAATTGGTTACAAAGGAAGATCGTCAGGTTACGCATATCATCGATGGTATTGAGGCGTATCAAAGATCGATATACGATAACTCGGAGGTACTCTGACTCGGCGAAGGACGATCATGCAAGTGTTATTGTTCGGTTGGATACTATACTTAGGATTTTGATCAAGATGAATGTTGGATGAAAATGATTGTGTCTTGATGGTTACGCGAATAACTACAACGTCAAGGATCTTGTCTAGCGTGAGCGCAACTCTAGCCTCGTACATGCGTTGCGTCAGATTTGGGACGATCGTTCCGCATGAGCGCTGACATGGTGATTCATGTCGCAAAAATGATCGAACTCAGAAAAATCAGGATGTAGCAACTTTAATTGTCTCGACTTGTCAGTTTGATGCGAAGGAAAATTTGAGGATGTTAGGACCTGCGATTGATGAATGAAATAAACTTGAGGATTGAGTAGGTCCAATCCGCGCATCGAGAATGAATTAGTCTAGACTCGAACAAGAGTTATGTCCCGATGAGGATGACTATCCCGCAGGAGCGTGCATGGTGATTCATGCCCACCGTGGATAATCTGACTTGCGTGAGATCGGAGCACAACGTATTGTTAAGTCAGATGACCTTATGATCGATTTCGTAAATTGGAATAAATGACTTAAGGAGTATGAAATCTGAATTATGGCTTAGCAAAGAATTGTGTCGTAGCATGTTTGACTTGGAAGGATTGATAGGCAGATTATGTTGAACATGTTCGAAGAGATAGACTATGCAAAATGGCTTGGTGAACGAGCGACATTGATGTGTCATAGAATTAGTTGAACTTGAGTTGTTGTAGGATGGCTTTGCTGAATGACTCAGACCCCGTGCGACAAATATTAGGATATGCGTAGGGAATCCATGCTCAATGTTTAGAAATCAGAGTGATGCGAGCTTGGGTAGCAAATCCCCGTACTATCAACTTGGTTTGACCTTAGGATGGGGCCAGTGTTGATATCGTTGTTTGGGAACTATGATTCTAATACTGACAATTGACTTTAGCCTAAAGAGATTGCTTAGCGGCTAGGCGAGATGTCCATGTTGCGAGAGTTAGCGTCGGTAGGATTGATTTCAGGATTGAGTGGATGGATCGATAGGTGGAATTGGATTCACTATCACAAGGCTTGGTTGAACCATGTATTTCAGAGACGTCTGGAATATGTGCACGATCCAAACTAAGTGATATGTTGAATTCAAGTGAGACTTGAGGAATGAGAAGTGTCGAGGATTTTGAGATCATGAGTTCTGAAGAACGGATTTAGGATAGCATGAGCGTGGCTCGAATTTGAGGGAACGCATAGGAGAAATGTGTGCGAGAGTTCTTGAATGTTGAGTAAAGAAGTTATAAGTCGATAAATGTACTCAGTTAGTTTCGAGGATGAAACTTTTTCTGAGTGGTGTATGATGTAGTGTCCCGTCCCGCTCAGTCAATCGGAGGAATAGGAACGCCGACGGCGTTCAAAATTAGCCTTACAACGGTTGCTCAGAGACATCGCTCGGTCGAGACAACCGCTCGCTCATGTGGGGGTAGTTTCAGTGAACTCGCCTCATCTTTGCCTTCACATAAACTATTATGTGAAGACAAAGATGAGGCGAGTTCACCGAAACTACCCGACATGAGCGAGCGGTCGTCTCGACCGAGCGATGTCTCTGAGCAGCCGTTGTAAGGCTAAGTTTGAATGCCGTCGGCATTCCTATTCCTCCGATTGACTGAGCTGGACGGGGCACTACAATGCACGTTATGTAAAGTGTGGTTTAGAGCAAGAGTTGCTAAGCATAGTTCTAGTCGTACCAACAAATTAGGCCATGCATTTATGTGAGTCTAGATGTCTCATAGGTGCGTGGTCATGGACAACTTGTCAACATGGAAGATGTTTCTTCGAGCGACAATCCGGGGCCACGGGACCGACTCGGCCTAGGAAGAAACATGATATAGCCGAGCCGGGTAATAGGCAATGGTAGTTCGGGGACTTGCATCGGGGATCGCTACCTGCGGTGCAAGAATCCCGTTTGCCAGGCTATGTCCACAATGGCTTATCGTGCCAGTGACCTTTCATATAGATAATTGGTATGCTAAGTGGCGAATTCGCATGCACGGAGTCGGTCGAACAAAGGAAGTGTAAGCACGGTATGACTTGAGTTATGAAATGTGTGCTCAGTTGCACCCAAAGTATTATGAAGCCTAAGATTTGGCTATGCGTAAAGACACGTGCTTCGGCACGAGATATGGCGTCGTGCTTGAGTTCTCAATACTGGTTCCACAAGTTGGGTTAGTCGTTGCGAGTTAAGTCGAGAAGGGCCGTAGGGCAAGTTTGGTTAAGTTATGTTGAGTTGCAGGACACGACCTCGAAATGTGAGGCACGGCCGCGTTGTCATAACACAAGGGTATGCAAGACTAAGCGAGGAGGCACTACCTCAGAGATATTGAAGCACGAATCGAGTTTATGGTACGACCGAGTCGTTACGTCCCAGAGTATGGCACGAAAGACAAGTATGAGTCTGTACATTGACAATGTAAGCATGAGAAAGGTCTAGAGGCAAGGATAAGGAAGATATCGATAAGATAGTACGGTGATGGTCTAGAGACACAAATAGGCCAAAGCGTCGGTCCTAAAACTGATCCTAAGGCAAGAATAGAAAGATAATCGTAAAAGGGATACGTTGTACAAAAAGTAAATTACGTATTGGTTTTGTATGGGTGGGCGAGGAGCTCACTCCACCAGTACAGTTGAGTACTGACACCCACATAGTTTTCATGTACAGGCGCAGGTAGAAGCTCGTGGTGCGGAGCTCGTTTGGATGCGTCTAGGAACGGAGTTTCTTGGCGATTTGAAGCGTGCGGCCGCGTGGAGTCAAGACTTATACGGGACATAATGTATGGACGTCGCCTATCCGAAGCTTCCGCTGGCTTAAGCATTGTAATCGAGAGATGAGAGAGAGCAGAGTGACTTGTATATTGAGAGAAAAGTGAGCACGAGAGACTTGTAATCATGGCTTGTGGCTATTGTAATCTGATTGTTCAATATCAATAAAGAGTTCTTTTGACTAACTTGTGTTTTGATTCTAAATTTCTGCTGCATGTTCAATATTTCTGCTTGGGACTTTTGTGCGACGACCCCGTCGTCGCTGATATAATCGGCCGTTATGAAACTGCTTGCACGAGTGCAATCTAGGCTCGTACGGCATCACGCCTTAGCGAGGATGATCACTCCTACGGGAGCGGGCCGTGACAGTCTACAATCACGTTCGTATCACTCGCTAAAACATCTTTCAGATTCGTTCGACGAATCTCTAGCATAATTACTCACGTTGTATCGACGCACTAAGTCGTTCGTACTATTTTTCAAAATCTAAACCAATCTTCCGTGTACGCCTAAGCGTTAGTCCGATAGAGTTTCTATCGATATACACTCCAAGAGTATCTCCGTTCCCGATCGAGCGATACTTAATATTGTTTGTGACTCGTTTGTACCAAAAGGTCGAGGTGCGCGGCACGCGACACAACTTAGACAAAAGGCCGTATGGATAGCTATCCCGTACAGACTTTATTCGAGTTTGCATTCTCACTTGCTAAGGTCGACGTACGACTATTTGGACACACACGCGACTTGCTAACTTTTGCACGTGTTTTCTATCAACTCAAGGTTGGCATCGTTCGGCCCAAAGGCCATCGCCTATTGATGCGTTCGATTGAACACTTGTACGAGCTTTTGAAAATATTAGATTTATTGTATGGACATCCCGTGGGATAATTAAGAGAGAGCGCACCAACGATATCAACTTACGAAAGCAACACTTCAGAGTTTGCGGAAACAACGGAGTTAAAGAATTCAATCGACAGTCTAAGGACGTAAAGCCGTACTCTAATACCATTATGTCACGCCCCGCTCCCGTAGGAGCGATCATCCTCGCTAAGGCGTGATGCCGTACGAGCCTAGATTGCGCTCGTGCAAGGCGGATTCCATAACGGCTGATTGCAGCGGCTACGATGGGGTCGTCGTACAGAAGTGCCAAGTAGAGATATTGAACATGCAGCGGAAATTTAGAATCAAAACACAAGTTATTCAAAAGAACTCTTTATTGATATTGAACAATCAGATTACAATAGGCGCAAGCCATGATTACAAGTCTCTCGTGCTCACTTTTCTCTCATTATACAAGCCACTCTGCTCTCTCCCATCTCTCGATTACAATGCTTGAGCCAGCGAAAGCTTCGGATAGGCGATGTCCATACATTATGTCCCGTATAAGTCTTGACTCCATGCGGCCGCATGCTTCGAATCGCCAAGGAACTCCGTGCCTCGATGCATCCAAGCGAGGTTCGCACCACTTGCTTCTACCTGTGCCTGCACATGAAAACTATGTGGGTGTCAGTACTCAACTGTACTGTGGAATGAGCTCCTCGTCCACCCATGCAAAAACATACACGTTTGATTTACTTTGTGCAATATAGTCCCTTCTTATCAATTGTCTTTCTAGTCTTGTCTTAGGATCAGTTTTATGACCGACGCCTTGGCATACTTGTGTCTGAGGACCATCCCGTGCTTGCAACAACAATGTCAGCTCAACAACGTTAACCTGTCAAGTCGTGCTTGCCTTACGGCCATAATCAGAGACGCAACTACATGATAGACTCCATTTCCGTGTGACCGTGCTAGCTCCTTGAGGCAGTGCCTCGCCACTTACTGAATTACCCATACTTGTGTTGTGGAAACGCGGCCTTGCCTCACATTTCGAGGTCGTGCCCAGCAACTCAACGTAACTTCACCTAACTTGCCCTACGGCCCTTCTCGACTTAACTCGCAAGGACTCAATTTTGACTTATGCAACTCTATGCCAACGACTTAACACTCGACGCCACATCTCGTGCCCAAGCACAGGTCTTTACTTAGCCAAACGTTAGGCCTCAGAATACTTTGGGTGCAACCGAGCACACATTTCACAACTCAAGTCATACAGTGCATACACTTTCTTTGTTACGACCGATACCGTGTACGCAGATTCGCCACTTAGCACGCCAATTATCTATATGAAAGGTCACTGGCATGATAAGCCATCGTGGACATAGCCTGGCAATCGGGACCCTTGCACCGCAGGTAGCGATCCCCGATGTAAGTCCCCGAACTACCAATTGCCTATTACCCAGCTCACTACTAAAATATCATCTAATAGCGACGTAATTTAGCGACGGCAAGAAATAACGTCGCTAGTTATAAAATATAGCGACAGCTTTATATACACGTCACAAAACGTCGCTGCCTAGCGACGTTCCGCGACAGGAGTTTACTACATCGCTGAATAGCGACGTTCAGCGACATATTATTAGCATATGTTGCCAATTTTGCGACGTTTAGCGACTGCAACACTTGACGTCGCTAATATTTTTACTTATGGCACACCGTTTCCTTCTTTCCCCCTCACTCTTACTCGAAAATTCTAATTTCCCCCTCCCCGGCGACTCCCTCTCCCTCTGTTAGTGCCCTCCCACCCCCGGCGACCCCCTCCCCCCCGGCGACTCCCTCCTCCTCCGACGAGCTCCTCCTCCTCGAGATCCTCCTCCTCGAGCTCCTCCTCCCCCAATCCGAGCTCCTCCTCCTCTTCCTCAGGTAAACCTTAACCTAACTCCTCTTTCTCCTCCTTCTCCTCTCCCACGGACACACACACGGACACACGGACACACGGACACACATCGTGTCTCCAAAGACTCGTGTCCATTGGATTCGTGTCGAGTGAGAAATCATTCTCGTACTGGTTCACACTAGGTTCGTGCACTGCGTCCAGTTTTGGATGTGTTGAGTTTGGTTTGTTTTTGGACACATTGTGTCGAGTATTTGGACACGAGTTTGGTTTGGGAGACACGTACACAAATGACACTTGTATATGCACACTTGACACTATACACTCTCTATCTCTCTAGTATATAAATGCATAACTTGTTGAATGTATATATTGTGTCCCCTTGGTTATAGCCTAGTGTATGTAAATATCTTAACCTATATATGTATGCCTATATATATATAGTAAATATATAAGTAGTTGTGTAATTGATGGCTTGTTTAGATGTGGTAGTGTGGTAGTATGGTAGTGTGAGTGTGAGTGAAGAGGGATATTGAGATAAGTGTTAGATTGTGTACGTGTGTGTGTGTGTGTGTGTGTGTGTGTGTGTGTGTGTGTGTGTGTGTGTGTGTGTGTGTGTGTGTGTGTGTGTGTTTGAGAGTGAGAAATGTGAGAGGGATTTAGATATGTATCCATAAGTTAGTATCCTAAGTTAGATATTTAGGATAGTATCCTAGGCACTAATTTAATATCTTGTTTAGGATGTTAGTATCCTAGAGTTAGATAGGTGAGTTAATAACTTAGGATACTAGAAGTTAGTATCCTAGATAGGTTAGTTAGTGTCTTGGATAGGTTAGTTAGTATCCTATTTATCCTAGATAAGTTAGTATCCTAAGTTAGATATCTTAGGGTAGTTAGATTATGCTAGTATCTTGAGGGTATCAAGATAATAGGATATTAGGATATGGGCTAGAAGTTAGTACCCTAAGTTAGTATCTTGGCTAGAATTTGGTATCCTAGGATAGTTAGATATCCTAGTATCTTAAGAGTGTCCTAGATTAGTCTATGGTAATAGGATACCCTATAAGGGGGAGGAGGGAGGGGTAGGGGGGAGGGGGCAGGGGACAGGACCCTAACCCTATTTCGGACACGACTCTGTGACGCAGGACACGGGACACAGGACACACACACACACACAATACATACATATATACCTATATATATAAATACACATATCTATATATATACTTGTATATATATACTCATACACTTACATACACACACAAATACATATATAAATATATATGTATACAATATATATACACATATATATACAATCAAAAATCCATTTGAAATTTATTTTAAGAATCTGAAATGTTGACGATATATACCCAAGGTTCACAATATCGGTATCGGACTATTCCTATGAGTATTGGTATCGGCGATATCGGTAGTATCGGCGGTATCGTATCGGAGTATCGGACTTTGGTATCGGAAAACAAATAATTATTAATAAATTATTTACATTTAAAAACATATATTTTATACATTTAGGCATAATTTTAAGTATTTCAGCGTTATTTCTTAGTAGTTTTGAAATTATATGAAATAGTAGTCACCCTTACCGATTGGTTTTGCCGAATTGACCGGAACAAAGACCTCCAATGTCGGTATCGGTCAATATTTGGTATCGGTCGGTATCGGATCGGAACATGCCAAACCATATCGGTATCGGCCGTATCGGATCGGTATCGGCCGATACTTTAAACCATGTATATACCATGGTTTTGCCTTTTAGTTGCAGGAATATGAGAGTTATTAGATGTTAAAGTAGGATATTAATTTATTAGTTATGATAGAGAGTTTGAGATAGATAGTTCATGTGAATGTTAGGTAGTAGTATACAGTTCATGATTAGCATTGTTTATATATTAGTTTCAGTTAAAGGGTTAGTTTAGATTAGGATGTTAGTTTATGTTAGAAGGAACTGCCTGCAACTGTATCATAGCTGCAGGAATATGAGAGTTATTAGATGTTAAAGTAGGATATTAATTTATTAGTTAGGATAGAGATTTATTAGTTATTTTTATAAACCGTGATATGTTAAATGCCTGCAGCTGCATCGTAGCTCAGGGATATGACTGAGAGGGTGACATGGTTGTCACATTAAGGATCTTTGAGGAGATGACATGTTGTGAACAAATATATCCTTATAGTTCTCCTACGTAATGTTAAAGAAAATCCGTAGGAGAACTATATATAAGGATATATCTTTTCGCAATATGTCATCCTGTCAAAGACCCTTAATGTACCAACCATGTTACCGCGGTATTGGTATTGGGATACCAATAGCGATAAGGTAAAGGGTACCAATAGCAATAAGGTAAAGGGTACCAACTTAAGGTATTAGTATTGGGATACCAATAGCGATAAGGTAAAGGGTACCTTGGTAGGTAATGACTAGAAATAGGATATTTGACTTAGATTTGACCTTGTTTGACCAAGGTTGACAATTTTGACTGAAAGTCAAAGTAGAGTCAACATCTGACCTAGATTGGACTAAGAGTTGACAAAGTCAACTATAGGTCAACCCTTGACCTATTTTGACCTTGTTTGACTTTGTTTGACTTAGCTTGACCTTGTTTGACTTTGTTTGACTTAGTACAACCTAGTTTGACCTAGATTGCATATCATTGTTATTAGTAACTGTCCGATACTAATGTGTGTCCCATAATAAGACATAATATACGAATTTGTGCCTGTTGGATAATGTGTGTCCATCTTTGCAAAATTATTTCCAAATGGATATGAATTACTACTTGCAGAATCGTTCATGGATGTACAATCGTCATCCTGATGATATGTGTGGTGTGCGGGATGAATACATAGTAAGAGTAGAGCAGTTCCTGCAGTTTGCTAAGGCGTTCCCTCAGTACATGGACGGTACCAAAATTAAGTGTCCGTGTGTGAAATGTCATAACGTAAAATATTATCCAAAAGTGGAAGTGACATATCATTTATACTCGAGGCATTTTATGCCTAATTACTATCAGTGGACCGCACACGAAGAACTTGTGTCTTTAGCATCAGAGCCAGAGTCTTATATTGAGCCGTATATGCATGCGGGACCTAATTTTGTTTCAGATAATCATGCATACGACGACGGGTGCATGAACATGGTTTTCGATGCTGCGGGGCCTAGTTTCGTTCATGATGCAACTGAGGAGGCACCGAACGCCGATGCTGCACAGTTCATGGAGTTGCTGGAGAATGCAAGGACTCCATTGTATCCTGGTTGTGAGGATTATTCACCGTTGGAGGTGGTTACAAGACTGCTGAGCATTAAGTCAGATTTTAACATGTCGCAAGAATGCTACAACCGAGTGTTGGAGTTGATTATAGAGATCTTGCCGGCGGGTGCTAAGTTGCCTAAAGACTTCTACCGGTCTAAGAGGATGATGAGATCGCTCTGGATGGGATACGAGAAAATTGATTTTTGTCGCAATGGGTGCATACTGTACTACAAAGACGACAAGGACGCAAATATGTGCAGATTTTGTGGTGCTGATCGCTATAAGACAACTAGTACAGGAAGGTCTACCGGTGCAAGAAGACCGACCGATTCAATGCACTACTTGCCTTTAACGCCGCGGTTGCAAAGATTATTTATGGTGAAAGAGACGGCCAAAAATATGAGTTGGCACATGCGAGAACAGATTGAAGGAGTGTTGGATCACCCATCCGATGGAGAAGCGTGGAAGCACTTTGATCGAGTGTATCCTGATTTTGCTTCAGATCCGCGTAATGTCAGGTTAGGACTATCTTCTGACGGTTTTACTCCTTTTGGTCTTTCGGGATCCCAGTATTCGTGCTGGCCTGTGATTGTCACTCCGTATAACCAATCGCCTTGGATGTGCATGAAGACTCAGTACATGTTTCTAACCGTTATAATTCCTGGTCCGAACAATCCTAAGAGGAACATTGATGTGTACTTACAGCCTTTGATAGATGAGTTGAATCAGTTATGGGAAGTAGGCGCTAACACGTACGATGTGAAGCAAAATTTTTAGTGATCCAGTATGCGCAGCAGGGGTCCTCAGTGATCCAGTATATTTTTTTCATCATCTTTGTTTTTATTGGCCCTATGGGCCCATTGACCGTTCTATACACTAATTTTCATTATTATTTGACTCTGTTGGACATGTACGTTTGTTGGACATGTATGTTTATGATATTTAATTTTTTGGTATTTTTATTGAGTACATGTATGATATTTAGTTGTAGACTGTTATAATGCATGGGAGACTGTTATTCATCTATTAGTTATAGACTGTTATGATGGGAGATTGTTAATTGTGTTGATATCTGCGACGGGGATGACAAATATACCTACGCTGGGTTATAAGCGATGATCTGATATACAAAGGAGGTGCTGTCCAAATTTTAAAAAAATATAATGTGTATGTTTGTGATGATGTGTGTCTGTGTTTATAGTGAATGTAAAATGCAGTGATCGGAACCATCGACAGTTTTGATTCATGTTGTACGTTTTATCTTTGATAGAAAGAGCAACAGTTCAGGGTGTACTTCTGAGAGCTTCATTTTCACGTCATTCACTTTCTCCGAACGTCGTAAAGGATCCCGAGAAGGTGAAGGACGTGAAGTGGAAGCTCTGAGAAGTGTACCCTAAAATGTTGCTCTTTCTATCTAAGATAAAACATAGAACAATAAGCAAAACTGTCGATGGTTCGAATACTGCACTTCACACACACTGTAAACACAGACACACATCATAACAAAAATACCAAATATTTTTTTTAATTTTTTTATAATATCTGCGACATATAGCAACGTTCTGCGACATTTTGTGACGTCCTGTACACGTCGCTATACGTCGCAAAATAGTGACGTAACGTCGCTATCCGTCGCTATAACGCTGACGTGTATATGACCACCTGAGAGCCAACGTCGCTAAAGTTGTCGCTAGGCGTCGCTAATATGCTGACGTGGCTGCCATGCCATGTCATCATATGTAAAGTTTACGGCGTCGCTAAGTGGTCGCCCTACGTCGCTATACTGGCGACGTATGCTGACGTCGCTATCTGCCGCTCATATTAGCGACGTCTAGCGACATTAGAAGTGACGTCGCAACTAGCGACGAATTGTGACCAAATTGTAATCTGCGACAAGCCTATAAGCGACATCCATTTATCGTCGCTAAATACGTCACTAATAGAAATTAGCGACGTATTTGCCCTTTTTAGCGACGTACTCTGACGTCGCTAAAAGGGGTTAATTTAGTAGTGGCTCGGCTATACAGTGTTTCTTCTTAGGCCGAGTCGGTCCCGTGGCCCCGGGATGCCACTCGAAGAAACAAACGCCCTTGTCGACAAGTTGTCCATGACCACGAACCTGCGAGACATCTAGACTCACGTAAATGTATGGCCTAATTTGTTGGTACGACTGGAACTATACTTAGCAACTCGTGCTCTGAACCATACTTTATATAACGAGCATCGGGACCGTGAGACTCCCAACCGAGGGACTGCCTCATACATCAGGGAACGACTACTGCATAGCCTTCTAACTTAACTTGAACCAAACGTGTTCCTTAAATGCCATAGACTATGGCTAACTTTACATCATATCGACCATGGCTCGTGCCTTAGATAGACCTTGTTCTCTAGGCGACGCTGTCGCTCAAGTCATATAAGTTATACGATGATGCTTGATCTCGAGGGATTACGCGACTTAACAACCGCAGATAGAGTGGGACAGTGCTAGAAATGGCTTTGATAGCCCAGCACAACTCTTGTCTAACTTATTCGGACAACGACTCAACGAGAAAAGGTTAAGCCGAGCTTCGCATCGAGGGAACGTGCTATGCACGGGGTCGACTTGAACAACCGAACTCTTAGGTGCCTAGACTTAAGCCACAAGCCGTACATTACGACTTAACCCAAGGGACATACGAAGGCTATGCCAAGCCTTGGACAACGGATCGTGCCTGCTTTATCAAGCATTCACGCCGGCGACACCTATGACTTAGGCTAATTTGAGCATTGGGGTAAAACGACGGGATCGGGCATGCTTTATCAAGCATTCACACGGGCGACGCCTATGACTTAGGCTAATTCGAGTGTCGTGGTAACTTAGCAATTTAAGCCAACTTCCTTCTTCCAAACCACGGGACGAAGGATTCGCATGTCACTTTGAAAGCACGCTGAACACACTTCTAAGATGGCCGTGGGACCTTTTCCAAGTTCTAGCATATATCGACCCGTCGGGATTATTCCCTTAGCTATGTGCGTTCGTAGATTTTATATTAGCCTACTTGTGCAAGTTGAAAACATGCGAGTTATTATGTGAAGGCTAAGATGAGGCAAGTTTATCGAAACTACCCCACCTGAGCGATGAGTCAACTCGACCGAGCGAGCCTTCGAGCAGCCGTTGTAAGGCTAAGTCCGAACGCCGTCGACGTTTCGATTCCTCTGATTGACTTTGCGGGACGGGACACTATAATACTCAAGCATTGAGTTTAAAAGCTTTCTAGGCCTTGAATTGATCAAGAAGTTGCCTACAGAGAGTTAAGTTTCAAGTTGAGTACAGGAAGTCAACAAATGAAAATATTCTCGGTCCTTGGAATACATTGGAAATATCAGTCAATAATAGAATTTATTTTTTGGAAAAATAATTCCTTGGGAAGATTCGTGAACTAGCTAAGTTGAACCAATACTTTTGGTAACAATTTACCTTGGGGCTTTATGGTTCTATAAGAATTTGGTTCAGGATTGGTTTCGAGAAAGTTAATTGGAAATAAGGTAAAGACAAATGGTTGGATACACTAGTCGTAAAAATACTTTGGGTAGATAAGAGTTTATTATGTTTGCTAAAGGAGAATTTGAAATTCTAAATAATGAATGGATCTTGATCCTAAATAAAGATAGAGAAGTAAGATTTGATCAAACTAATAGAGAAATTGGAAATAGGTTTGCTGAAGAAGGAGATTGAAAAAATCTAATATTAATCCATAAATAGCGAAAGAGTATAGATCCTAAGGGATGCTAGAATCTGATAAGATATGGAGAAAAATAACCCCAAAAGCCATAAAACACTAAAAATACATAATATTTATAAAATAATATAGTCAGTAAAATATACTATCATACAATCGGCCTAATCTGGGTAAGGTTTAGGTACAAACATAAGCAATATAACCTACGAAACTATAAGCAAACAAAAATTGTCATGCCCCAGTACCGAAATACGGAGGCGGACTAGGCCAGCTACACCATATGAGGTACGTAACGTCATACGGCGATCGTGGCTGTCGAGAGACTAGGGGGTACATGCTACAATCAAGTCTTCTATGGTCCCACAGAGTTCTATGTCTCAATCAATCAAATCACATCAGCAAATAGATGAACATTAAAGATAAAGCAGTAAGGCGTCCCCGACGCTGTATCAAAATGATCATGAGAGACTAGCTTCATAATTTAGCTATCTCAGAGAGTCAGAAGTACAAAATTATACACAGCTTCAGTCTGTTTAATTACAATTATGTACTGACACAAAATATCAAGTAATCCGGCTAACAGATGCCGGTGGCTAAACGCCGCAAAAGTATAAGCAGGAGTGGTGGAGAAGGAACCCACTCGAGTCCCCGAACTGCCATGCTCCTAGTATGCACCATGGATGTCAGGGAGGAAGATCGTGTCCTCTGGCTCTGCTACGGGATCTGGCCAAACAAAACCAGTGGGGTCAGCCCCGAATAGCAAGTACCGCCAAAGGGACACAAGAGTTAAGATTAAAAACCCAGTTAAATAGAATGATTGATAATAGTAATACTTATGCTACCATTATAGGGTAATGCCACATCCTCGAACCCATATGGCACCCTTACAACCAAACAGGGACAAAAGGTGCCGCATGGAGTCGGGACGCGTCGTACTCTATAACTTTCGCATAAGTTAAGGGGTATAAACAATAAAATCTCCTGATCGTGACATCGGTCGACAGCCCATCGTGGCACAATAACCAATCCAACAATCAAACAAGAACATGGGTTGGATCATGCACCATGATAGACCATGTTCCTCAGTCATTCACAGAAGTAGCACTTCACAACCAGAATAAGTCTTCCGTTCATAACTTCGGTCCACAGCCTGTCATAGTACGATAACCAACCCAACAATCAAACAAGAACATGGATTGGATCACGTACCATGACAGTCCGCTTCCCTCAGTTATTCATGAAAGGTAATAGGATACAAGCAAGTCGTTTTCACGGCCAATCAAGTCTACGAGTTTCTAGTGGGACGAGGTTATCCTCGCATCATGTTAATAGAAAATCCTCAGATCGTATCTTTCCAGCAAGGCTAGCCAACCCAGGGGTTCGCGTAGACAGGTATGATTGAGCACAGGTCCCTCGCAAGGCCACCTTGCTAAAACATATAATATATAGCAGGAATTAATCGGATACAGTCATCCACTCGTTGCAGATGACACAGTATCCGTGGAGACCAGCCGGCGCGTCAAGACAGTATCTCAAGGCGGCTGGTGTAACACGATCTCGGGATTCTTGCCCTCCTCATGCATCTAGTATATTTAGTTGCCTAATTTAACCCTAGGTGAAATCTTGGATTTTTATGCTGTGGCCTGCATGATTATCCTCCTAAAGTCGTACTTTAGTACGAGTACCCCAAAGAGGATCCATGTCAATCAGTATGTCAACATGTTCTACCCTCCTTAGTGTAATGCATCATTGCAAATACGCCACGTGGAGTTACGAGTCATTTGTCGAGCATGAACAAGAACTGGGACATTCAGGTACATGTATCAGGTAGGAACACTTTGTTCTCCGGGTCACATTAGTGCTCATATCATGCTCGGGACAAAAGGCGTAAGGATATAAAATGGGCATATAATATATATATATATATAATAATAATAACAATAATAATAAGGTAACAATATAGGGCACAAAAGTCCATGCGGCTCGAGGGGAGTGAGTCCATGCGGCCGGGTTAATACTGGTTCATGCGGCTGGGACTACACGCTCATGCGGCTCAGAGAGCCCCAAGGCGCATGCGGCTGGAAGGTCGGGTTCATGCGGACGAAGGGGTGTCAGCGTATGCTGCTGGTGTGGGCGATACATATGCGACTGGATGATGGATGGGCCTTATGCGGCCCAAAAACAGTAGCGCATATGCGGCTGGGTACAAAAGAACTCATGCGGCTCGAAGGCTAGCCGCATGAAGTCCATACGACAGGGGCTCATGCGGCTGAGTCTGAACATGGCTTATGCGGCTCAATTACTTGCCGCATGAAGATTCATGCGGTCAAGTACTCAAGCAAGTCTTATGCGGCTAGGAAGGACTTTCCATGCGGCTGAGCTCGAACGAGTCTCATGCGGCTGGAAAGGCCATGCGGCTCAGAGGCTTGCCGCATGAGAATTCATGCGGTCAAGTATTGCTCTTCTTCTCCACTTGTCCAAGAAGAGGAGCCAAGCAGCTATGGCTTCCAAACTACACAAAACCTTCATCCGGAGCCCAAATCGGAACTTCCTTAGGTCAAAATGGGGTAGAACAAAATTCTCTACAACATGGAACCATCAAAACTTAAAAATAATGAAGTTTGCTAGATCAAAACCAAGAAAATCCGAAAATGGTTAAAACCTAGATCTACAAAGATTAAAGCTTCAAAATGGAAAACTTCAAGTTCTAAACTAGTATAGAATAAGGAGAAGAACATATTTTGACAAATAATTTTGTAAGAAAACATCAACAACATTTATGGATCCATCTCTTGAGCAAGTTGGTACTTGCCTTGGTTGGTGGAGGAAAGTAAATGAGAGAAAATAAATGAGAGGAGAGAGAATGAGTTGAGTTATTATATAGAATCTTGAACCCATGGGTTCATGATGAACCAAGGTGAACCAAGAATAGGTTCCCCAAATGAGCCAAAACTGTATGCCCAAATGCAGAAAATAAATTACGAAATAATATTTTGTCGAATATTTTTGAAAAATGCATGAAGAAATACAGCATAATAAATATAGTAAAAATATAAAGAAAATACAATTTGTCGGTATACGTATTAAAATACGTATTCCAGGATCGGGGAGTGACATCTCTACCCTTCTTAGAAAAATTCCGTCCTCGGAATTCCAGCCAAGACAGGATAGTGAAATCAGGGCAAGCAAGGCACAATCATATACAAGTTAACTATCATAGCAGTTATTATCATACATCACAAGATACAAAATAAGCAGGTGCAGATAAGCATGGAATCGTGTCAATGAGGTGCAAAAATATACCTTATCAGTCAAACAAATACGGATACCGAGATCTGATCTCGTCCTCGCGCTCCCAGGTTGACTCTCCCAGAGAGTGATGGTTCCAAGAAACACGGACAAGGCTGATCGTCCGATTCTTGAGTACCTTCTCTCGCCGGTCTATAATAGATATAGGTTGTTCCTCGTAAGTTAGGTCGGTACCAACGACTAACTCAGAATGATCGAGGATATGACTCGGATCCGGGACATACCTACGTAACTGGGACACATGAAACACATCATGTATGCCAGTTAACGAAGGCAGAAGGGCAAGTCGATAAGCCACATCGCCTACCCGAGCGAGAATCTTAAAAGGACCAACGTATCTTGGACTAAGCTTTCCTCGGGTTCCAAATCTGATGATACTCCGAGTAGGTGAAATTCGCAGAAATACTTGGTCGCCCGCTCTGAACTCTAGAGACCTACGATGCTGATCTGCCCAATGATGATGTCGGTCCTGCGCAACTCGAAGGTGCTCTCTGACCAACTTAACTATCTCTACAGTCTGTGTGATCATCTCTGGTCCCAACAACTTTCGTTCTCCAACGTCGTCCCATGCCAAAGGGGACCTGCACTTCCTTCCGTACAATGCTTCGAACGGGGCCATCTGAATGCTAGCCTGATAGCTGTTGTTATAGGAGAACTCCACTAGATGAAGGTGATCCTCCCAAGATCCGCTAAAATCCAAGGTACACGTCCGTAGCATATCTTCTAACGTCTGAATGGTTCTTTCTGATTGCCCGTCAGTTTGTGGATGATAAGCAGTACTGAATCTCAACTTGGTTTCCAAACTTTGGTGTAAGCTCCGCCAAAAATGGGAAGTAAACCGCGTATCCCGATCTGATACTATACTAACTGGAATACCATGCTGCCTTACTATCTGCTTCATGTACATTTCTGCTAACTGCTCAGTAGTCTGTCCAACTCGGAAGGAAAGGAAATGAGCGACCTTCGTGAGTCGATCTACTATTACCCAGACTGCATTCTTGCCAGCCGGGGATCTAGGTAAACCGGTCACGAAATCCATCGTGATGTGCTTCCATTTCTATTCTGGGATAGGAAGCGGCTGTAGCAACCCTGCTGGTCTCTGCTGCTCGGCTTTCACCTGCTGACATACCAGACACTTGGATACAAATCTCGCTATCTCTCTTTTCATGCCATTCCGCCAAAAGTACTGCCTGATATCTCGATACATCTTCGTTCCTCCTGGATGAATGGAGTAAATAGAACTATGAGCTTCGGACATAACTTCTTGCCGAAGGTCTCCACTCGGTACACAGAGTCTGTTTCCAAACCTGAGCGTACCATCTTCATGAATCACTAACTCCTTTCTACGGCCTGATTCACACTCCGACCGCAACTTCTGAATCTGTGGATCTCCTGCTTGTGCTGCCCTTATCCTCTCTACTAAGGTTGACTGAATCTGCATACTGGTCATTCTTCCTATATCCCTTGGCAAAACTACTTCGATTCCCATACTCTGAAGGTCTTCTAAAATATGCTTCTGTGAGGTCAAGATAAAGGTACTGTCTCTCCTACTCAGTGCATCTGCAACTATATTCGCCTTGCCTGGATGATACTGAAGATCCATGTCAAAATCCTTCAGTAGTTCTAACCATCTTCTTTGCCTCATGTTCAAATCTCGCTGCATGAACACGTATTTCAAACTCTTATGATCAGTATAAATCTCTACCCGATCCCCGTACAAATAATACCTCCACAACTTGAGTGAAAACACCACAGCTGCTAACTCCAAATCATGAGTCGGGTAATTCTTCTCATGGTCTCGAAGCTGCCGAGATGCATATGCTATCACCTTTCTATGCTGCATCAATACACATCCAAGACCCTTCCCAGATGCGTCACAATATACTGTAAAGCCTCCCGCTCCTACCGGAAGCGTCAAGATCGGGGCTGAGATCAACCACTTCTTCAATTCTTCAAATGATGCCTGACAGCTAGCTGACCAAACAAACTCTACATCCTTGTGCGTCAAACGCGTTAAGGGCGCAGAGATCTTGACAAAGTCCGCCACGAACCTTCTGTAGTAACCAGCTAATCCCAAGAAACTTTGCACTTCTGCAACCGTTCTCGGGACTGGCCAATGCTCTAAGGCCTCAATCTTCTTCGGATCCACTGACACTCCTGCTCCAGAAATTACATGCCCCAGGAACGAAATGTGATCTAACCAGAATTCACACTTGTCGAGCTTCGCATAAAGTTGATGCTCCCTCAATGTCTGCAAGACAGTCCTAAGATGTTTCTCATGCTCCTCTTCACTGCTGGAATAGACAAGAATGTCATCTATGAACACCACCACAAATTTATCCAAGTACGGCAGAAAGATGCAGTTCATTAAATCCATGAATACTGCGGGGGCGTTGGTTAGTCCAAAGGGCATTACTAAAAACTCATAATGCCCGTATCTAGATCTGAATGCTGTCTTCGGTATGTCTTGCTCCCGGACTCTTACTTGATAGTATCCCGACCGAAGATCGATCTTGGAAAAGACACTGGCCTTGCTCAACTGGTCAAACAGGTCATCAATCCTTGGTAGCGGGTACTTATTCTTCACTATTACTGCATTCAGCTTGCGGTAGTCGATGCACATCCTCGTCGACCCATCCTTCTTGGGAACTAGAATTACTGGCACGGCCCATGGCGATTTACTATCTTGGATGAATCCTTTAGACTTCAACTCTTCTTCATGTTGATACAACTTATCCTGTTCTGACGGCGACATTCTGTAAACTCTGTCTGCAATAGGCCTCGTTCCAGGGTTCAACTCAATACTAAATTCTACCTCTCTGACTGGGGGTATCCCTGGGAGCTCATCAGGGAAGACGTCGAGAAAATCTTTGACCACTCTCGGAATCTGTCCTGGCTCTGACACTGCTGCTGAGATGACGCCTCCGGCCTGATTCTTCAAGGTTCGAGTAAAGATGAACTGCTCCATCCCAGGAATGCTGAATATGACCCTACCTCCTCTACAATCAATGGTCGCATGACTGTCTCTCAACCAGTCCATGCCAAGGACAACATCAAAATTCCCCATAGGGAATTCAATCAATGACGCGGGCAGTAAATGCCCACACACCTCTACCGGACATGAAAAGTGCACTCTGCTAACTTCTACGAGCCCATTGCCGGTGAGTATATCCATCCTCTCCGGCAATGTCTCAAACTCTAATCCAATCCGTGTAGCTTATTGTGCAGAGATGAATGAATGAGTAGCGCCTGAATCAAACAATGCTACAGCGGGAAATGAGGTGACGAGAATTTTACCTGCCACCACGTTACTAGATGCTAGAGCCTCTCCCAAGGTCATTGTGAGAGCCTGGCCCCGCGGAGCCCCTTGTTGCGGCCTTCCTCGACCATGCTGTTGCTGCCTCTGAGGGCCTTCGGCTTCCTGTGCCGGGCGAAACATCTGAGCCTACGTTGGTAGACGTTGGGCTAGGGGCCTTACTGCTAATACTGGCCCTCCACTCGGGGTTGCCACCGGAGCTGGCAACGCTGGAAACTGCTGAGCTGGCCCTCCTGGCCTCTGCATCATAGGACAAGTAGAAATACGGTAGTCTGAACTACCACACCTCAAGCATAAGCCATTCGCTGACCGGTACACCTCCCTATTGTGCCCTACCTTCCCACAGAATGTACAGCCCTTGGGTGCTTCCTGACGCTGTTGCTGGTTTCTCGGCTGCTGATGCCGAACTGGCGCTGTATTAGTTGACACGGCCGTCCTCCGCGGTGCTCCTGCATCATGAATACGTACACCGGGTGCTGGTGCCGATGTTCGCTGCATTGCTCCTCCTCCAACCTGGGAATGAGATCTCTTCTGACCTCCTGCCCTCGATGCCAACCTCTGCTGGGTAAGCTCGTGCCTCCGAGCTACCGTCAAGACAGCGTCAAACGTCTGGTAGTCGTGTCCTTCCACAAGCTGCAATAATTCTAAATGAAGTCCCTGCTGGAACCTCATAGCTTTCTCTGGCTCTGTTGCCACCATTGATGGTACGAAACGGCACAATCTGCAGAACTCTGCTGCATACCCATCTACGGTCTTGCCTGCTTGCTTGAGACTGATGAACTTCTGCTGGAGCTCATATCGAGCTACTACGCCAAAATACTTGGCCTTGAATCTGTCACTGAAGGTGGTCCAACGAACAGGGCATCTTGTACCAACTTCTTCTGATGCCCACCAGTCGCGGGCAAGATCCTGAAGTACCAGTTTGACCTGATCAACCTTCTCATCATCTGGAATCTTGGCTGCCACAAGAATGGCTTCGATGTCTTGAATCCATGCATCCGCAGTGATGGCATCCTCCGTGCCCTCAAAATACCTCGGGTTCAAGCGACGGAACCTTCCTGATCCTCCCGAGTCAACCCCGGCACTCCTCTCAAGATCTAACTGAATCTCTTAGTTCAGCAACACGTTCTACTCCTGCTGTCGAGTCTGTTGCTGTTGGTTAGTGACAAGAACCCCCCGGATGATCTCCAGGAGTGCTACGGCGTCTGGTACTGCCGTTGCTGCTGGTGCTGCAGGAGTTTCAATAACCGGCGGCTGCACTGCCTCTGGTTCCATTTCTGCTCGTGCCTGCACTGGAGAAGGTTCTCTCTCCTGTTGCTGCCCAGTCGAGCCATGCTCTTGCTGCTCTTCCTCATGGGCCTCACCTGCTACTGAGAATGAAGCACCCCTATAGAGAAGAATATAAGATTATCAAGTCCGGACGAGGAAGATTTCGAGGATGCAAGTCAGGTTAGAGATCAAGGCAAGGACAGAGAATTCGAAATAAAATTTCAAGGGAAACAAGTCTTGATTGAGACTCCTAATAATTCGCAATACCCCTCAAGTCTGAAAATCAGACCTGCATGGGCCACCACTAAAACCTTGTCACGCCCCAGTACCGAAATACGGAGACGGACTAGGCCAGCCACACCATATGCAGTACGTAACGTCATACGGCGATCGTGGCTGTCGAGAGACTAGGGGGTACATGCTACAATCAAGTCTTCTATGGTCCCACAGAGTTCTATGTCTCAATCAATCAAATCACATCAGCAAATAGATGAACATTAAAGATAAAGCAGTAAGGCGTCCCCGACGCTGTATCAAAATGATCATGAGAGACTAGCTTCATAATTTAGCTATCTCAGAGAGTCAGGAGTACAAAATTATACACAGCTTCAGTCTGTTTAATTACAATTATGTACTGACACAAAATATCAAGTAATCCAGCTAACAGATGCCGGTGGCTAAATGTCGCAAAAGTATAAGCAGGAGTGGTGGAGAAGGAACCCACTCGAGTCCCCGAACTGCCATGCTCCTAGTATGCACCATGGATGTCAGGGAGGAAGATCGTGTCCTCTGGCTCTGCTGCGGGATCTGGCCAAACAAAACCAGCGGGGTCAGCCCCGAATAGCAAGTACCGCCAAAGGGGCACAAGAGTTAAGATTAAAAACCCAGTTAAATAGAATGATTGATAATAGTAATACTTATGCTACCATTATAGGGTAACGCCACATCCTCGAACCCATATGGCACCCTTACAACCAAACAAGGACAAAAGGTGCCGCATGGAGTCGGGACGCGTCGTACTCTATAACTTTCGTATAAGTTAAAGGGTATAAACAATAAAATCTCCTGATCGTAACATCGGTCGACAGCCCATCGTGGCACAATAACCAATCCAACAATCAAACAAGAACATGGGTTGGATCATGCACCATGATAGACCATGTTCCTCAGTCATTCACAGAAGTAGCACTTCACAACCAGAATAAGTCTTCCGTTCATAACTTCGGTCCACAGCCTGTCATAGTACGATAACCAACCCAACAATCAAACAAGAACATGGGTTGGATCACGTACCATGACAGTCCGCTTCCCTCAGTTATTCACGGAAGGTAATAGGATACAAGCAAGTCGTTTTCACGGCCAATCAAGTCTACGAGTTTCTAGTGGGACGAGGTTATCCTCGCATCATGTTAATAGGAAATCCTCAAATCGTATCTTTCCAGCAAGGCTAGCCAACCCAGGGGTTCGCGTAGACAGGTATGATTGAGCACAGGTCCCTCGCAAGGCCACCTTGCTAAAACATATAATATATAGCAGGAATTAATCGAATACAGTCATCCACTCGTTGCAGATGACACAGTATCCGTGGAGACCAGCCGGCGCGTCAAGACAGTATCTCAAGGCGGCTGGTGTAACACGATCTCGGGATTCTTGCCCTCCCCATGCATCTAGTATATTTAGTTGCCTAATTTAACCCTAGGTGAAATCTTGGATTTTTATGCTGTGGCCTGCATGATTATCCTCCTAAAGTCGTACTTTAGTACGAGTACCCCAAAGAGGATCCATGTCAATCAGTATGTCAACATGTTCTACCCTCCTTAGTGTAATGCATCATTACAAATATGCCACGTGGAGTTACGAGTCATTTGTCGAGCATGAACAAGAACTGCGACATTCAGGTACATGTATCAGGTAGGAACACTTTGTTCTCCGGGTCACATTAGTGCTCATATCATGCTCGGGACAAAAGGCGTAAGGATATAAAATGGGCATATAATATATATATATATATAATAATAATAACAATAATAATAAGGTAACAATATAGGGCACAAAAGTCCATGCGGCTCGAGGGGAGTGAGTCCATGCGGCCGGGTCAATACTGGTTCATGCGGCTGGGACTACACGCTCATGCGGCTCAGAGAGCCCCAAGGCGCATGCGGCTGGAAGGTCGAGTTCATGCGGACGAAGGGGTGTCAGCGTATGCTGCTGGTGTGGGCGATACATATGCGACTGGATGATGGATGGGCCTTATGCGGCCCAAAAACAGTAGCGCATATGCGGCTGGGTACAAAAGAACTCATGCGGCTCGAAGGCTAGCTGCATGAAGTCCATGCGACAGGGGCTCATGCGGCTGAGTCTGAACAAGGCTTATGCGGCTCAATTACTTGCCGCATGAAGATTCATGCGGTCAAGTACTCAAGCAAGTCTTATGCGGCTAGGAAGGACTTTCCATGCGGCTGAGCTCGAACGAGTCTCATGCGGCTGGAAAGGCCATGCGGCTCAGAGGCTTGCCACATGAGGATTCATGCGGTCAAGTACTGCTCTTCTTCTCCACTTGTCCGAGAAGAGGAGCCAAGCAACCATGGCTTCCAAACTACACAAAACCTTCATCCGGAGCCCAAATCGGAACTTCCTTTGGTCAAAATGGGGGTAGAACAAAATTCTCTACAATATGGAACTACCAAAACTTAAAAATAATGAAGTTTGCTAGATCAAAACCAAGAAAATCCGAAAATGGTTAAAACCTAGATCTACAAAGATTAAAGCTTCAAAATGGAAAACTTCAAGTTCTAAACTAGTATAGAATAAAGAGAAGAACATATTTTGACAAATAATTTTGTAAGAAAACATCAACAACATTTATGGATCCATCTCTTGAGCAAGTTGGTACTTGCCTTGGTTGGTGGAGGAAAGTAAATGAGAGAAAATAAATAAGAGGAGAGAGAATGAGTTGAGTTATTATATAGAATCTTGAACCCATGGGTTCATGATGAACCAAGGTGAACCAAGAATAGGTTCCCCAAATGAGCCAAAACTGTAGGCCCAAATGTAGAAAATAAATTACGAAATAATATTTTGTCGAATATTTTTGGAAAATGCATGAAGAAATACAGCATAATAAATATAGTAAAAATACAAGGAAAATACAATTTGTCGGTACACGTATTAAAATACGTATTCCAGGATCGGGGAGTGACAAAAATAGATATTATAAATAGATAATTTTGGCCCTATGTTGTGACAGGATAAATTTAATCTAAGTGTTCTAATTGTTTCTGAAGTCTATTTTCCTAAGATCATACTTAGACCTAAGTCAGATTGCAGGACTACATGCTGGTCTAGAGTAACTTGACTAGACCAATTTTGCAGAACTGACCTGCATGGGCCTCCACTAAAAATATATCACGACCTGATCCCAAGTATAATGGGTCCAGTCGGATCATGCCCAGCCTACACCGTTGTGAGACGACGACAGTAAGCTGTATCAAGCAGTGAAACACAACAGGCAAAATGTCTAACGAAAATAAAATATTTTTATTAAAAATTGTAACTGGTCTGGAAAGAAAATAACAAACAACAATATTCATTTATTACAACTGTTCAAAACAAAGAAAGGAAAAGAAACTATGCTAACCTCTATGGTTCTGGGGTTCCTGGTTCTGGTTCAGCCGAAATCTGAGGGACCTAAGTCAGGCCCGTAAAAGGAACAGTAAGGTAGCGCCTTCTAGTCGCAATCACCTAAAAATGTTGGGTCTCCAGTCAGTAGTGAACAAGAAACATATTTCTTCCACATCTAAATTTTTTAAATTAACAATAAATGGCAATGCGAGACAGTTTAAGAAACATATATGTTTTATAAATAATAGTAAAAGACAACAAGCAACATGATCGTTGATATCGAATATGATGCAATGCTAAGCTAGTGTTTTTTAGTATATAACAGGGCCTGTGATCGGCTGGGATAGAGGCAATATGTATACTGACGTTTCGGTCGAAACAAATAGTATACGGTACGGCTCAACCCCCTGTGTGGTAGGGGTTAGCGCGAGAGATACAAGCAAGAATTTTGGCTTTGGTCACAGACGTTATACTACTCCCCCAAGCAATCTCCGAGTCAATGAGTCATTGAGTTAATAAGTCACTATAGCAATCCAGCAATCCGTCAATCGATGTGGTGTCCGAGAGGGATCCACGTTGAATCAGTATCACGATACTATATGAGATCAACTGTTGCATATATTTAATTATTAAAGTAAAAATACAGACATGGAATATATATGAAACTTGTCTTGGATATCTCCTTGGCGTGGAACACGACAAGTAGCAAGTAACCGCGAGGGCTTAGGGTCCCGAACCTACAGATTCGTAACACCTGGTTAAGTGACTGAAAAACTACACTCTAACCCTTAAAGCAACGCTAAAGATGCTAATTCTAGTCAGGTTGAAAATAACATAATTTTATTATTAATAAAGAAAATATTCTTATTTTAGGAGTATGTTTTATTACAAAATAATAATTGACAAATAATCATTTTTGAATAAAAAGTATGTTTTGCCGAAATAATAAATATTAAGAAAATCACTTTAAAATCATATTTTTAGAAATTTAGTAGTTTTATGCAATTACCCAAATTATGCGAAAATACGATTTTTTATTATTAAAAACTCCTTTTTGACTATGATTCACAAAATAAGAATAATAATATTTTGATTGCATTTAACATATTAATATTTTATCCAAAATTGCAATTTCCGTCCAAATCAATATTTTAATATTCTTTTGTTAACTAGAAATCATTTTTCGGTTATTTACTACCAAAATCCTTTTTTTGTCCAAAATAATTTTTTATAAACATTTTATCATAGAAAAGAATTTATACTTTGTTTATTTATAAAAACTAATTATTATTTTTAATAAGGAAAGTAATTATACTTTAATACTTTAATGAAATTATATTATCGCAAAAGCTCCAAAATAATTGCTAAGTATTGAAAATACTTTTTCGGTGCTAAACTATATCTTTTACAGAAATATTGTGTAACTAAACTACTACAAAATTTATAAGTTTTTGGGACAAAATATGAATAATTAACTCCTTTAGATATAAAACTATTTTTGAAATATATATACATTTTCTAGTAGCATTTTAATTACTGAAATTATTTAGCTAATTTAACTAATAATAACTTTTTATCCTAATAATCCCAATTAATCAGGACGAATAATTTATTATTAGCAACTTAAGCATAACCAAGACCTTACAACATATATTACTAATATTATTTATTTATCCTAGTTGATGATTAAACCATTTATACTAACACATTCCTACACAATGAACCAACATTATTACTACAGAACTAAACTATTCCAATTGGCCAGGACATAAAATGGGTTCGTAAAAATGACATAAGGTATTCGGGACAGGAATAAACCAACAGTTTGCACGAAGGAGCACCAAGGGGAGGCCTAGGGCTCGGAACGAACCGTTGGAGGATCGATGGAACCGCGGGAACACGGGCACGTACGGGACGTGCGGACACGCGGAGATGTCGCGTGGGAACGCACGAGCAGCGGGGGGGGGGGGGGGGGGGGGAAGAGGGGTGTCCGGCACACGCGGGCGCAGGCTGGCGGCTGCTAGCGGGCTACATCGATGGCTGGGGTGTCCGCGCTGTGGCTTGCGCCGGCGACGGTCGGCGGGTGGCAGTTTGGCGCAGGCGCGGGTTCGGGCGTGGTACAGAATGGATGGAAGAGTGGTCTGGAATCGGAGAGAACGGCGAGGTGATCGTGGGGGTGTCCTCAGATTTGGGAATGGTGAAGTGGTTTGAGAGATGTGAAGGTTTTGGTGGAGAAAGAAAAATGGAGTTTATGTTCTTGGAGGATGAGAGTTTCTGAGAGGGTAACGTAGAGATGAGATCGGAAGAGGGGGAGGGGGGTGCTCACGGTTCAGGGGAGAGAGGGGACGTGGGTTTGAACGTGTTAGAGTTAACGGGTTTGGGTCGAATTGATAACTAGTGGGTTTAAGTCATTGCGTTTGGGCTATTTAGATTATGGGCTTTACAGAGGCCAAGGTGTTTTTTTCCTGAATTTATTTTTTGTCTTTTGCCCCTTTTTTTTGTCTTCTTTTCTACATATGGACGAGAGGGAGGCCGGCTAAGGTGGTCTTTTTTCTGTTAGATGTTCCGTGAACTCCTGCCATTAAGAATAATAAATTTTCGTGACTGATTCATTAATCTTTCGTCGTTCAAACAGAAACTACATCTCTTCCATAACCAAAAAAACTACTCGAGTTATGTGACCAAGGTGTTGATTTGTTTTGTTCAAGTTATTCACACAAGTCAACTCTTCATGTACCGCC
>JANAVB010027406.1:0-48751 GCA_029216955.1 Iris pallida | reverse complement strand
GGGGCACAAATTTTTTCGATGGAAAACTGAGAAAATGAAACAATTGTAAAAACAATATTTCAAATCAACACTTCAAGGAAGGTGATTTTGAATTACAAGAATCTAAAAATTTTGTAATCAACAACAATCAGATCGTAATACTTCTAAAAAGAAGATACAATCAGAATTACTGGCAGCAACGAAGAAGGTGACTGGCGAAAGATGGAAGAACTCCTGCTGGGGTGAATAATCACCGTTGCTCAAAGCTTTATTCGCCCTAAACGAACAGCTTCCAGGAACCAGCAAGTTCGTCGGAGAACTTGGAACACTCCTGCTCTTCTGACTCCTCGGATGGACACGAACTCCCGTGCAAAAGCAACGCTGGTGCGGCGCCTTTCCTCTCTCTCTCTCTCGAAGGCTACTGGAAGATCAGAACTGTGTTAAAGAACACTTCTGAATTCTCTGTTTACTTGTGTTAAAAAATACTTCGTAAACTTTCTGTGGTGGCTTCTCTTTCTTGTGTATATCTAGCCTTGAGAGAGAGATGATGCCTTATATAGGCCCTGCAGCAACTGTTCGGTTGCCACAAAGTTAGGGACGTGGTAAAAACCATCCCAAATATGTAGCAACCATTCAGAACATGCAAACGCATGTTATGCTGCAAGTTGTACCAACTGCGCGCACCCTGCGCTCCTTGTACTCCGCGCACTAAGCCACTTGCGCCAACCTGCGCTACTGCACGCACTGCGCAACCTGCGCGACCTGCGCCACCTTGCGCCACTCGCGTAACGTACGCAACTTGCGCAACGTACGCAACATACGCAACGTGCACAACCGGCACAACCGGCACACCCGGCGCAACCTGTGTGCGACCTGGCGTGCAACCTAGTACGCAACCTGGCCGTGCAAACTGTGGCACGCTACGTTGCCGCGCAACTTAAGCGCACTATGCGCCTTGTGACGATGCTGACGTGCTAAGTACAAAGTACGCCAACAAAATGCCACATTACGCCACATTATGCCTCATGAGCCCATGAGTCCGAGTCCGAGTCGCTCCCATGGAAATAAATTTTCCAAGCAAAAAGCATGAATGCTTTAATTGTTGATTTTAGCCTTTTTTCATTAGAAAAATAACCTCGCATGGCAAACCCATGTGCACCTCCACACCACATGTGCAACTCCAATAATAGCAAAGCTAACATATAGAGATACAAGCTCTTTGTTTTTTTCGATGCGGGACTAAAGTTTTCTAAAGGAAAAAACCAAAAATCCAACAGAGCAAACTTCATCCATAGTTACTCCTCCAACTTCTCCTCCACATCCTCCTGCTCCAGTGTTGGCAAAGGTGGATCCTTATCTTATCCACCCTTCTGACATTTCAGCAACAATCTTTAACTCTCCTCTTCTCCAAAGGGACAAATACGCATCTTAGGAACGCAGCATTTCAAAGGCCTTCAATGAGAAATAAAGCTAGCTTTCATTGACGTCTCTTTACCACCACCAACCGATCATATTGTACTTAATTGCTGGGAGCGCTAGCTGCGACGATCTTATCGTTAGTTGGATACTCAACTCAATCCACACCCACATTCGCTCTCGTCGTCTCTATGTAGATTGTGTATACACTATTTGGAAAGATATAAAGGTATATTTTTTGCAGGCCAATGCTTCTAAGTTATATCAATTGAAAACGGCTATTTCTAACCTCAAACAAGAGGATTTATCGATCACTGTCTACTACACTCATCTTAAATCATTATGGGACGAGCTTGATTCTATTATCCCTACTGAACCATGTATTTGCGGTGCAAGTAAGATCTGATCAAACATCAGGCACGTGACCGAGTCATGAAATACTTGCAAGGTCTCTATGATCGCTTTGCAAATGTCCGCAGTCAAATTCTTTGAAGCGAACCAACTCCACCTATGGAAAGGATGTTCAACTTAGTCAAGAAAAAAAATGTTCAACAGTTTATCAACAACATTTCCATGACAATTATTGATTCTGTTGTCCAACATCATATTTCTCGGCCTTCTCGTTTTACTGCAAACAAGCGACAACGACCATTTTGCTAGCATTGCAACAAATATGGTCATACATAAGCTACTTATTATCAGATTCATGGTTTTCCTTGAAAGTGTCCTAATCATGGTCGTGCTGCTGCTTTCGTGATTCATGAGAACGCCCACCTAGCTCAACCAACTGTTACTGAACCTTAACCTCCATCTATGTTGAGTCTTACTGATAATGGGTATATTGAGTCTTACTGATAATGACTCAAGGAAAACACTCGATCTACTCCCACAAGACCATTACCAGTAAGTATATTGAGTCTTACTGATAATGACTCTAGCTTCAATCTTATTCGTGTCATGAATAGTGCAGACATGAATGAATGCGATGCACCAGAATCAAATAATACCAATGCTTGAGAGGAGTTGACGAGAATAGTACCTGCCACTACCTCACCGGGTGCAACTTCTTCTTCCATAGCCATCATCATGGCCTGACCTCTAGCTGCGGGTCCCCTCTGCTGGAAACCTCTCTGCCTGCTCTGCACTTGGGCTTGGGTATACTGCTGCTGGTTCTGCTGATGAAACGCCTGGGCCTGAGGCAACAATGGCCTCGGGTACTGCTGCTGCTGCACAGGTGCCGGTCCCCTAACCGATGGACTGGTTAGGTTGGGGAGGATGAACTACCCCTATTTGGGCAGGCTCCTATCTTGTGATCTGCCGCTCCACAAGCCAGGCACAATTCTTGCGCCCTATGAATCTGCCACCACATGGCCTGGCTTCCCATAATGAGAACATCCCATCGCAGAAGTCTGCTTCTGCTTCTGCTGCTGCGGGTACGTCGGGGTCGAATGCTGAACCGACGTTACTGAGGCCGCCTGCCTCGGAGTTCCAATAGTCAAACTCCTAGCTGCCGGGGCTGGAGCTGAGGATTGGTACATCTGGCTGTGGGACCGCTTCCTACCTCCGGTCCTATCCACGATCCTTTGGGAGGTGTACTCATGCCTTCTAGCCGCTCTCAATACTGCATCAAATGTCTGGTGCTCGAACTGTTCAACTGCCAATAAGATCTCCAAATGCAGTCCCTACTGGAACCGCTGGGCCCTATCAAACTCGGTTGCCACTAAGGTGGGGGCAAACCTACTAAGTCTAGAAAACTCAGATGCATAACTATCGACCGTTCTGCCTCCTTGTTTCAAGTTGGTAAATCTCGTCTGTAGGTCGTAACGAGCTACAGCATCAAAATACTTCGTCTAGAATCTTTCTCTAAACACTGCCCAAGCAATGGGTGCCACTAATCCGATGGCCTGTGCTGCCCACCAACTGCGAGCTAAGTCCAGCAACTGTAGCCGTACCATGGCCACCTTCTCATTCTCAGGTGTTCTAGATGCTTTCAGAACTACCTCGGTATCCTGAAGCCAAGCGTCCGCGCAATCGTATCTTCACTGCCGTCGAAGAAGGGAGGGTTCAGGCGCTTAAAGCTGTTGGCCGCGCTGTTCCCTGGATGACCGCCTCTGGTCAAAGCATCTGCTACTGCCTGGTGCAAGGCGTCTCCTCTGCTCTTGAGAAGTTATCAAGGCCCTGATGAGACCTACCAAGGTGCCATCATCAGGCTCGGCAGGCTGAACGGGCTGAACTGGGGGCTCTCCTCCGGTAGGCACAACTCTGGAGGCTACTCCGGAGTGTTGGGCTTGATCTCCTGGTTGCTGGTCCACATGAAGTGCTCCACCTTGCTGATCGGCAGGGTCAGGTACAGTGCCGCTGAAGAAGACGACACAGGAAAAATAATAAGGAAGGACCAGGACAGATCAACGATACAAGCATGTGATCAGGTCAAGATTCCAGAGATTCAGAGGATATGAACGAAGATCAAGGACGAGTACTGATTGAGACACCTATTCGGTAAACCCTCACATATTTTGAATGCCAAGACCTGCATGGGCCACCACTTAAACCATGTCATGCCCCAGAACCAGAATACTGGAGAGCGGGGGCGAACATAGCCACCTACGTATATTGAAATGAAGTCCATCTCGCTATACGGTCACGACTGTCTAGATATGATGGTTTACTACAAGCCAACAGTCTCTTAAGGTCAAGCCTACTGTCTCAATCTCAAGCAAGTAATATAATTACAAGATGTTTGACCACCAAATATACAATAAAGGGCATCCCAAATATTACATATCAGCTGATCATGAAGCTAGTCGTACAAAATGCTAGGACTAGCAAGAGTTAAGTCATACATGATCAACCCTAGGATTTGTTAATTATGTTTACAGTCCGTAGGCAGACAGTAAGTAAATATGCATCGGGCTAACAGGTGCTCGTCGGCTAAACGCCTCAAAAGAATAATTTTACAATAGAGTGAGCGAAACAAAATAGGAAACCCACTCGTAGACCGGATTCCTTCTAGTCGCCACCATCGGGCTGGAGGTTCGGTAGATCCTCGGGAGCTGCTCCGAAATCTGGCCACACAAAACCAGCTGGGTCAAACCCCAGAAAGAGCAAGTGCCACAAGGGAGGCCATGAAATAAGAACAAAACCAGCATATCAGAACATAAGAAATTTGAAGAAAAGTACAAGTAATAAAAGTACAGCAGGACAATAAACGACTAGGGACATGAGACTACTTCGGGAGCCAGACTACAACCCGTAAACCAAACAAGGACCGGGGTTGTAACCCTTCGCCTGAATAGCTCCTTGTCTCTACCCAATTATTGTTATAGCAAGTAAAATAATCATGTTCAGGAGTACCAGGTACTAGGACTAGACGAGATTTAGACAGGCTGGACACCATACATTCACAAGCGGCCAAGCAATTACTACGGCTTACTACTTTAACTAACTAGGGTTATCACAAGCCTAATTACTAACAAGATGCAAGTGAGAATTTTCCGGTCCCAAGCACTGCAGACTATCCCGCTATCCTTCCGCGGGTTGAGAGTATGGTTGGGTACATCGCCTAGGATTCGATATACCCTTAGGTGACTTAGAGGGTGCAACACATGACAGTGTGCTGGAAATGTGCTCTACTCGTCAGCAAGCTACAAGTCCAATTAAAGCGCCCAGATAACGAGATTGCCTGTGACTGGAAATCCTCCATGAACTATAGTTTGATCTAGTCATTAGCCTAATCCATATTCAGTGAATTCCTAGCCGTGGTACCCAGGAAATCACGTCCTAGACATGATGCAAGACAAGACAAGTGAATTGCACAAGCAAGCAAGCATGAACACCCACGGTGTCAAGTTAGTTATACGAGTCGAGTTAGCCGTCGCAACAGCATCAAGTCAAGTCAAGTCAAGAGTGCGCCGCCACGGGCCACTATCAAGTTATCCAGTTACCAGGATTAATACGAATCACAGGTTACAAGTTAAGTGTGCCCCCATCGGGTTACTATCAAGGAGATCAGAAAGTACCAGGATGATAATCATAGAAATCAGGAAACCATATTAGTCATAAGCAAATCATCAAAACCGTGCCAGGTCGTGTCGAGCCAAGACAGTCGTGTTATGTGGAACAAGATCTCAAAACTCCGATTAGCAATAGAGAAACCGAGCCCCAGAATTAAAACCAAAACACTATGATTAGGCAGATTGCGCAAGGGTGGATGGCGCAGGGGTTAAGTGCGCAGGGGGTCAGGTGCGCAGGGGTAAGGTGCGTAGGGGCCAAGTGCGCAGGGGGTCAGGGGGTTATATTGCGCAGGGTGTCAGCTGCGCAGGGTACAAAGTGCGCAGGAGGAAGCAGGAGGAGCAGGGTCGATGGCGCAGAGGCCAATGGCGCACGGCCGAGGGCGCATGGGCCGAAGGCGCAGCGGTCGAAGGCGCAGCGGCCGATGGCGCAGTGGCGCACGCGCAATCGGGCAGCGGCCAGGGCTGTGCGGTCAGCGACCAGCGCTAAAGAGCGCTGCATGGGGGAAGGGCAGCGCAAAGCAGCCAAGCGCACGGGAAGCAAGGCAACGAAGCGTGCGGGTCAGCAGCACGCTAAAGAGCGCACGCTGGGGAGGGGTCTTCTTCTTCCTCAAGCTTGAGAGGAAGAACACCCACGGCTACAAATCTTTAAAATACCACAACTTGTCCAAATCACGACCAAATCTAGAATTTCAAAGTTCTATCTTGGGTGAAATTTGATTCTCTCCAACATAGGAACATCGAAACCCACAAAAATCGAACTTAAATAGATCAAAACCATGTAAATTCGAAAATAGTCAAAACTTAGATCTAGGAAAAAGGAAGCTCCAAATCCAAAAATGTCAAGTTCTAATGTTGATCTCCATGTCCTAATCTAGCTAATGGACAAATAAAATATGGTGCTTATTTGTTGGCAAGGTGCACTTGCCTAGGGGTGGAGGTGTTGTGTGGAGGAAGGAAGAAGAAGATGGAGGAAAAATAAATGAAAGTAAAGAGGAGAGAAAAGTTAGGTGGGATTTAATGGTGGACGTTGTGGTGGAATGAGGGTTGAGCATAGGCTAAGGTATTCCAAATGCATATTAAACCAAACCAAACCAATCCTTCTCCACGAAATAAGACCAAGCCAAGTCAAAACCCATTTTACGAGAAAACCTAAAATTCCACAAGTCCAGAAAATAAAATACTTGCCAAAATTCGATTACGAGCATTGATACGAAATATGAAAAATGGGGGTAACAACTCTACCCACCTTAAAATAATTCTGTCCTCGGAATTTAAACAAGGAGCTAAAGATTGCCACAACAAGCTACCCTAAGCAGTTCAATCATACAATCATACATGCAATCAAGAAACGAAAAGCATAAGGCATAAGGAAGACATTATACCTTACGAGTCAAACAAGTAGGAATATCGCGATCGGATATCATCCTCACGCTCCCACGTTGACTCACCTAGAGAGTGATGACCCCAAGCAACACGGACTAAGCTAATAGTCTTGTTCTTAGTATCTTCTCCCTCCGGTCCAATATAGACACGGGCTTCTCCTCATACGAAATTTTGGTACCAACAACCAATTCTGAATGGTCTAGGATATGGCTCGGGTCCGGGATGTACCGTCGTAATTGGGACACATGGAATACATTATGCACCTCATTAGCAACGGCAGAAGAGTAAGACGATATGATACATCTCCTACTCACTCCAGGATATCGAACGACCCTATATACCTAGGACTAAGCTTTCTCCGCACGCCAAAGCGAATGACGTCGCGGTTAGGCGAGATCCTAAGGAATACATGGTCGTCGATAGCAAATTCTAAGGGGCGCTGATGGGCATCGGTCCAGTGTCGCTGGCGGTCTTGGGCAACTCGAAGATGACCCCTGACTTTTTTTGACTACTTCAAATGTCTGGGCAATCATTTCTGGACCGAGCATCTGCCTCTCTCCGACATCGTCCCATGCTAGCGGAGATCTGTACTTCCTGCCATACAGAGCTTCGAACGGAGCCATCTGAATACTGGCCTGGAAACTATTATTGTACGAGAACTCCACCAGGTGCAGGTAATCTTCCCACGACCCACCGAAGTCAAGTGTACAAGATCTCAACATGCCTTCAAGAGTCTGGATGGTGCGCTCTGACTAGCCATCTGTCTGCGGATGATAAGCTGAGCTAAACTGAAGGTGAGTTCCCAAACTCCCTTGCAGGCTACGCCAAAAGTGTGACGCAATCCTTGAATCTCGGTCCGAGGTGATACTGACGGGCACACCGTGAAGCCTGACAATCTGCCTGAGATACATCTCTGCCAACTGAGCCGTTGACTGCCCAACTCTGAATGGGAGAAAATGGGCCACCTTCTTGAGCCGGTCAACTATAACCCAAATAGAATCTCGACCAGCCGGGGATCTAGGCAATCCAGTCACAAAATCCATGGTCACGTGCTCCCACTTCTATTCTGGAATCGACAAGGGCTGAAGAAGTCCAGCGGGCCTTTGATGTTCAGCTTTAACCTGCTGGCAAACCAAACCCCGAGAGACAAACCGGGTTATCTCCCTCTTTATGCCATTCTACCAGAAATGCTGATGAATATCACGGTACATCTTCGTACCACAAGGATGAATAGAATACTGCGAACTATGAGCTTCTGCCATAACTTTCTGTCTGATATCTCCACTGGGTACACAAAGATGAGTGTCGTGTCGAAGTGTACTATCTTTATGAATGCATAACTCTGGCCTTCTTCCTGTCTCGCACTCTGCTCTGAGCTGCTGAATCTTTGAATCTATAGACTGCACCGTCCGAATTCTCTCAACTATGCTGGACTGAACCTGTAGGCTGGCCATCAATGCCACACTGGTAGGAAGAACCACCTCAATTCCCATCTTCTGAAAATCTGCCAATAACTCTGGTTGTGCCGTCAGAAAATAACCCCGGCTCAACGCATCTGCTACAACGTTGGCCTTCCCTGGGTGATACTGCAAATCCATATCGTAGTCCACCAGTAGCTCAAGCTATCTTCTCTGCCGCATATTAAGTTCCTTCTGGTTGAAAACATACTTCAGGCTCGTGTGATCCGTAAATGTCTCCACTCTATCTCCATACAAGTAGTGTCTCCACAACTTAAGTGCAAACACTACTGCTGCCAGCTCCAAGTCGTAGGTCGGGTAATTCTTCTCATGATCACGAAGATGACGTGATGCATAAGATATTACCTTCCCATGCTGCATCAAGACACACCCCAATCCTCTGCCTGAAGTGTCGCAATAAACAGTGAATCCTCCCGTCCCATCTGGAAGTGTGAGAATGGGAGCCGTTATCAAACCTCGCTTCAGCTTCTCAAATGATTCCTGACACTCTGCTGTCGAAGCAAATTGTACATCCTTGCGGGTCAACTGGGTCATCGGTGCCAAAATCCTTACAAAATCTGAAACAAATCGCCGGTAGTAGCCGGCCAATCCAAGGAAGCTGCGAACCTCTGCCACTAAGCTAGGTACTGGCCATGTCTCGACAGCCATAATCTTCTGGGGATCTACTTCCACTCCTCCTCGAGTAATGATGTGACCCAAGTACGAAATACGATCGAGCCAGAACTCGCATTTGCTGTACTTGGCATACAACTGATGCTCTCTAAGCGTTTGAAGGACGACTCTGAGATGCTGCTCATGCTCTGCTTCGCTCTTGCTGTAGACCAGGATATCATCTAGGAACAGGATCACAAACTGATCCAAGTAAGGCATAAAAATACGATTTATGAGGTCCATGAATACGGTTGGCGCATTGGTCGCTCCAAAGGGCATAACAAGGAACTCTCAATGCCCAAACCTCGATCTAAATGCTGTCTTTGGGATGTCCTGCTCTCTGACTCTGATCAGGTGGTATCCTAATTGCAAGTCTATCTTTGAAAATACTGAAGCCCTTTTGAGTTGATCAAATAAGTCATCTATCCTCAGGAGAGGGTATCTGTTCTTAATTGTTACTGAGTTCAGGATACGATAATCTACACATAACCTGGACGTACCATCCTTCTTTTTCACAAGAAGCATCGGGACTCCCCAAGGCGATCCACTTGCATGAATGAATCCCTTGGTCCTGAGTTCTTCAATCATCTTGTACAAAATCTCTAGCTCTGAAGGCGTCATCCTGTAGACTCGCTCTGATACTGGTACTGTTCCGGGGATTAAGTCTATAGTGAACTCGATCTCCCGCTCTGGCGACATCCTTGGAAGTTCTTCTGGAAAGACATCTGAAAACTCTTCAACTATCCCGGGCAATTGCTCTGCTGCTACTGCCATCCGCAACACTGGGAAAGATGGCTCCACCGTGCCTCTGGAAAATAAGAACACTGGCTCGCCTGGAATGCTGAAAACAACTCTGCCAACATGGCAGTCTATCCAAGCATACTGGTTCCTCAACCAATCCATGCCTAAGACTACATCATTGTCTGCCATAGAGAATTCTATAAATCTAGCGGGGAACTCTCTACCGCTAACTACGATCCGACACGAGGAAAACACTCGATCTGCTCCCGAAAGACCATTACCAGTAAGTATATTGAGTCTTACTGATAATGACTCTGGCTTCAGTCCGATCCGTGTGGCGAATAGTGCAGACATGAATGAATGCGATGCACTAGAATCAAATAATACCAATACTGGAGAGGAGTTGATGAGAATAGTACCTGCCACTACCTCACCGGGTGCAACTTCTTCTTCTATAGCCATCATCATGGCCTGACCTCTAGCTGTAGGTCCCCTCTGCTGGAAACCTCTCTGCCTGCTCTGCACTTGGGCTTGGGTATACTGCTGCTGGTTCTGCTGATGAAACGCCTGGGCCTGAGGCAACAATGGCCTCGGGTACTGCTGCTGCTGCACAGGTGTCGGTCCCATAACCGATGGACTGGTTAGGTTGGAGGAGGATAAACTACCCCTATTCGGGCAGGCTCCTATCTTGTGATCTGCCGCTCCACAAGCCAGGCACAATCCTTGTACCCTATGATAATCTGCCACCACATGGCCTGGCTTTCCACAATGAGAACATTCTATCACGGAAGTCTGCTTCTGCTTCTGCTGCTGCGGGTACGTCGGGGTCGAATGCTGAACCGACGTTACTGAGGCCGCCTGCCTCGGAGTTCCAATAGTCAAACTCCTAGCTGCCGGGGCTGGAGCTGATGATTGGTGCATCTGGCTGTGGGACCGCTTCCTACCTCCGGTCCTATCCACGATCCTCTGGGAGGTGTACTCATGCCTTCTAGCCGCTCTCAATACTGCATCGAACGTCTGGTGCTCGAACTGCTCAACTGCCAATAAGATCTCCAAATGCAGTCCCTGCTGGAACCGTTGGGCCCTATCAAACTCGGTTGCCACCGAGGTGGGGGCAAACCTACTAAGTCTAGAAAACTTAAATGCATAACTGTCGACCGTTCTGCCTCCTTGCTTCAAGTTGTTAAATCTCGTCTGTAGGTCATAACGAGCTACAGCATCAAAATACTTCGTCTGGAATCTTTCTCTAAACACTGCCCAAGCAATGGGTACCACTAATCCGATGGCCTGTGCTGCCCACCAACTGCGAGCTAAGTCCAGCATCTGTAGCCGTACCATGGCCACCTTCTCATTCTCAGGTGTTCTAGATGCTTTCAGAACTACCTCGGTATCCTGAAGCCAAGCGTCCGCGGCAATCGTATCTTCACTGCCGTCGAAGAAGGGAGGGTTCAGGCGCTTAAAGCTGTTGGCCGCGCTGTTCCCTGGATGACCGCCTCTGGTCAAAGCATCTACCACTGCCTGGTGCAAGGCGTCTCCTCTGCGATCTTGAGAAGTTATCAAGGCCCTGATGAGACCTACCAAGGTGCCATCATCAGGCTCGACAGGCTGAACGGGCTGAACTGGGGGCTCTCCTCCAGTAGGCACAACTCTGGAGGCTACTCCGGAGTGCTGGACTTGATCTTCTGGTTGCTGGTACACATGAAGTGCTCCACCTTGCTGATCGGCGGGATCAGGTACAGTGCCGCTGAAGAAGACGACACAGGAAAAATAATAAGGAAGAACCAGGACAGATCAACGATACAAGCATGTGATCAGGTCAAGATTCCAGAGATTCAGAGGATATGAACGAAGATCAAGGACGAGTACTGATTGAGACACCTATTCGATAAACCCTCACATATCTTGAATGCCAAGACCTGCATGGGCCACCACTTAAACCATGTCACGCCCCAGAACCAGAATACTGGAGAGCGGGGGCGAACATAGCCAGCTACATATATTGAAATAAAGTCCATCTCGCTATACGGTCACGGCTGTCTAGATATGAGGGTTTACTACAAGCCAACAGTCTCTTAAGGTCAAGCCTACTGTCTCAATCTCAAGCAAGTAATATAATTACAAGATGTTTGACCACCAAATATACAATAAAAGGCGTCCCAAATATTACATATCAGCTGATCATAAAGTTAGTCGAACAAAATGCTAGGACTAGCAAGAGTTAAGTCATACATGATCAACCCTAGGATTTGTTAATCATGTTTACAGCCCGTAGGCAGACAGTAAGTAAATGTGCATCGAGCTAACAGGTGCTCGTCGACTAAACGCCTCAAAAGAATAATTTTATAATAGAGTGAGCGAAACAAAATAGGAAACCCACTCGTAGCTCGGATTCCTTCTAGTCGCCACCATCGGGCTGGAGGTTCGGTAGATCCTCGGGAGCTGCTCCGAAATCTGGCCACACAAAACCAGCTGGGTCAAACCCTAGAAAGAGCAAGTGCCACAAGGGAGGCCACGAAATAAGAACAAAACCAGCATATCAGAATATAAGAAATTTGATGAAAAGTACAAGTAATAAAAGTACATTAGGACAATAAGCGACTAGGGACATGAGACTACTCCGGGGGCCAGATTACAACCCGTAAACCAAACAAGGACCAGAGTTGTAACCCTTCGCCTGAATAGCTCCTTGTCTCTACCCAATTATTATTACAGCAAGTAAAACAATCATGTTCAGGAGTACCAGGTACTGGGACTAGACGAGATTTAGACATGCTGGACACCATACATTCACAAGCGGCCAAGCAATTACTACGGCTTACTACTTTAACTAACTAGGGTTATCACAAGCCTAATTACTAACAAGATGCAAGTGAGAATTTTTCGGTCCCAAGCCCTGCAGACTATCCCGCTATCTGTCACGACCCGCACCCTAGAGTTAGGGCACGAGAACGTAACAACGTCCAGCCTACGCCGCAGTGTCGGCGGTAGAACGCTGTCATAGGTCTCAATGCATATAACAGTATAAGACTAAACAGTTTATACTCCCCGAATGGGGGTGACATAGCAGAATGTAAACTCAATCACATCTAAGGTAGAGCATAAAGGAAGATAGATAAAACATGAAATCGAAAAGAGATACAACAGATAGTAGTCTAAGTGTCTAAGATACAAACTCAGAATATATCTCAAAACTCAAATACAGTAATCCATAAATACAACTCAAGATGACTGAAAATAAACTATAAGCAAAAACCCTAGCTATCTATGCAACCTCTACTGTCTCCTCTAGGCTAGCAGGCAACCTCCAGGCTATCTATAAAATTTATCAACAGGTCCAGTCAGGACAGGAGCGAGTACAGTACATCTCAACAGATCATAGCAGGTTAGAAAATATAAACATACAGTAGAGCAAAATACAGGATCTGAAGAAATACAGTATGTAAACAAGAGAGAAAACTGTAACAGAAATATCTACTATAAATAGAGAAATAACAGTGGCTAGTGAGTCAGAGTACGAGATAGCACATGTGAACATGACAGATTTGCACAGGATATCGAGGTTGCACAGGAATCTACACTACAATGGAATTGTTCACACGACTACTAGCACTCCCCCGTATCCCCAATCAATACACAAGGATCTAAACAGGTTATGTTATTGCACAGGATATCACATGGGGGCCCATATAGGGTGCACATGATAGTATACATGGGGCTCCGTGAACATGAGAGTACAAGATTCACAGGAGTGCACATGTAATGAAAGCACAGGAGTACACGATGAAAGTGAAATGCACATGACACAATGTACCCGATGCTTCCGAGGAGGATAACATCGCATGAGAAGATCCATATAGTACTAATCCGTGATAATGTCGTGACAGCATCAAGTATAGTAATCTAAAGCAGGAATATAATTCTAAACAGGATATGAAATGATCAGAGAATGTACTCGCCTCGATAACCTGAACAGCTGATAAGTATAGGAGGTCCCACTGAAGCCACAGAGTCCTATTTAAAGCAACACATGTTACAAGGTGTTCAAGTTGTAATAAATGAATCTCTATAATCAGTCTACATTATTCTAGGTTCTTCTAAGTCAAAACAACTCTAGGTCGACTCCGGTCAATAATCTAGTCAAACTAGGTCAAGTGTTGACTTACAGTTGACTTTGGGTCAACTGGTCAACTCTGGTCAAACATGGTCAATTCTAGTCTAATATAAAGTGTACTTCGTTATTTGTACGTCGAAACTTACGACACGCAAATCGAGATAAGAAGATTATCGGTAAGGTTGATAATCTTATTATAGTGATCCACGTGTCCAACTTGTCAATTTCAGCGATGTGAGATCACTGGAATTGGCTGATCTCAGTTTCGTTGTATTAATCACGAAATACGAACATTATATGAATTAATTATTAATTAATTATAAAAAGGTTAAACTCAGAGAAATTATCAACAAACATTGTCGGACGATGAAATAAACATCGCCAACGTGTCCAGAATGGTCAAATTAGCTAGGATAGCCTACCCAACGGTCCAATTTGGACACAAGGGCAAAAAGGTAATTTTGGGTCAAAATGGTGTCCGTGTCGGAGCCGTTTTGCACCGAAAAATGTGCAAGAAAACAAGTCTATAAAATATAACAAATTATATGTCCACGAAACCAGAATGTCGATACAAACCAAACGGTATCTCCAGAATTGGATTCCGTTGACCCGATCTCAATTTGGCCCGTTGACCAGAACTTGGGATTCCGATTTGCACGAAAATGCGTGCCGGAGCCAAGGTTCTCAAAACTCAGTAAGCTACCTGTCAACGAGTCCAGAATGATGATACAAACTCAACGGTATATCCGGAATTGGATTTCGATAAGCCGATCTCAAAATGACCCGTTGACCCGGATATTGGTATCCGACTTGCACCGAAATACATGCCGGATCCAATATCCACCAAAACCTAGCAAATTATATGTCAACGAGTCCAGAATGATGATACGAACTCAACGGTATATCCGAAATTGGATTCCGATGAACCGGCATCAAAAAGTCCCGTTGACCCAGAATGTGGGACCCACTTTGCACCGAAATGCGTTCCCGGGCCCAAATCTAACAAATTTTATATAAAAACATGCTAGAACGACGCCACAAGTCTAATGGTGGTGTCAGAAATGAAATCTGGAGTCCCGTGTTCAAAAATGGTATTTTACAAGTTAGAAATTACGAATTCGGATGGCCAACTTTGGCGTCGAATTCAACCAATCAAACAAGCTCCCAATAAAATGAAACTAGAGGGGAAGTAAGAGGATTATACCAGCTTCGCACCGGAACTGGTAGCATGCCAAATGGAGCTGCGGTGGAGGAGATACAAGCTGAGAAGTTGGCCCGCAAAACTGTCCAAATTTAATACAATTTAAACGGTCAACTTGGTGGCCGGTTTTGATGTATCAAACGATAAAATTAACGGACAAAAATTGACATGAGCGAAGGTGGATATACCGAGATTGCGACGGAGCGAAGAAATCGTCGATCCAACGGTCGAATCCCCGGGAAAATGCACGCGAAGTCGCTGCGACGGGACGCAATTTCAGCGTCGTTTTCGAGCTCGTCACGACGGGACGTCGTGCAAAACGCACGAATCGCCTCGACGACGCGTCCCGGAGGACGGTGGCCGTCAGGAACTGCTCGCCGGAGTGAGGGGGTGCAAGGCCAGGGGCCGCGGCGGCGCGGCGGCGCACGATGGCGGCCCACGCGCGCTCGCGTGCGCGCGCCTGCGTGCAGTGCAACAGTTGCTGCCGTTGCTGCTGTGCTCGCGCGGTGAGGCTGCGCCCTAGCCCGGCGAGACAGGGGGCGGTGCGCCTACCAGCCTACCACGGTGACGTGGGGGTAGCCATGCGAAGGTGGCCCATGGTGGTGGCGGGCTGGAATGTAGGTGTGGAGGAGTTGGTGAAGAAGGAGAAGGAATAAGGAGGAGGAGATCGAGGAGGAGAGGGAGAGGTGGAGAATGGTGGTGGTGGCCAACGGTGGTCGGAACAGGGGTGGTCCGGCCAGGGGAGGCTCATGAAGGAGGAGGTTGTCGGGTGCATAGAGGTGGAGAATGGCTGCTGCGATAGTTGTTGTTTTAGTTTGGAAATAGTGAAAGAGAGAGAGAGAGAAGAGGATAAGTTGTAAAAAGTAGTGAGAGGGAGAGAGAGAAAAGTGAAAAGTTGCTCTCCTCACAATTAGGGCCGGCCTATGGCTGTGGAGTATGGGGAAATGTTGCCATGGGGAAATTAATGGTTGTGATTGAATTAAGGTGAAATCAAGGGCAATGATGGAATATAGGAAAATAGGTAATTCCAATAGGATTAAATCAAGGAAAATTTTCTATTAAATAATAAAAATAGATGAAATGAGTACTTGATATTTTTGGGCAATAAATTTGAGGGTGTCCCGATGGAGGGCAGCACAAAGCTGGACTAGACTCGGTGGAGCCGGATTGGACGAAAATCGGACATTATGCAAAAATCGAATTAGAAATAGGCGTTGATGATCATGAGTGAATAAGTAGCACATGGAGATTCCAATAAATGGGACACAAGTGGCGAACGGGTAGTAGGCTCAATGTGGGCCATGTCCATAGTTGGGACTGACAGGTTTTGGTCGACAGGGGACCCACAAATCAAGTTGGAAGATAAATGTGACGTCGTGGGGTGAAATAAAATCGGGTCACGTGTCGAAAAAGTTATGCGAATTAAATGGAGCACAAAATGACGTATCTGAGTGGGACACGAAGGTCAAGGGTGAAGAGCGACTCGAGTAGATCATCAATGAGGAGTTGGTTTCAAGAAAATAACTGGTCTTGTGCTCCCAATTAAAAAGTCACGGTAACGCACTGAAAATGATCAAGGAAAAGAGTGGGAAAAATAAATAACAATCAAATGGTCTAAAACGACCCGAAGTTCAGCGAAGCAAAAAGAGCACAAGGGAACAAGTTTGGATGGGACACTATATACCGTCATGAAGGTAATCCTGTCCACTCCAAAACTCATGAAGAAGATTTCCAGAGTTGAACATCCCTGATACTCCAAATATCAATAGCATAAAAAAGTACACTTACAGATAAATAAATAGAATAAAATATTTATCAAAACCAAATAATCAGAAAAATAAAATAAAATGAAAAAATTCAACCCGAAATTTAGGGTGCTAACATCCTACCCACCTTATAAAAATTTCGTCCTCGAAATTAAAACGTCCATACTCCCTCTAGGTCAAACCCCCACAATCAAAGTCCCAGAACTTAAATAAAACATACCATCAAAAAAAAAGAACGACATACAGGGTCATGGCATACGGTGGTAGTGAAAGTCTCATCTAGGTATACTAGTCATACTAACCAAGGCGGTCATCGGGTATCCAAACACACAAGCAATCCAGGGTGCTAAAATAGAAAGATACAGAAACAACAACCATCAAAACTATAAGGTTGTCTACCACCCCATATGAAAACTGGTACTCATAAAAAAAATAAAGGAAGGTAACTACCAATCATCTGAAAAAAAAGTACTATCCCAAGAAAATCAAAATCACAAGTCGAAGAATTGAAAGTCACTTGCATTGAAATCCAATCACAATATATATATAGAGAGCGTTAGAGAGGGAAAACTAGCATCATGTGTTTGGGGATATGTTCATGTGGTTAGATAGTAGACATGTGTGTATGTGAATATACATGAAAATGTATACGAGGATTTGGGTTTCAAACAATAGCTATCCAGTTACATTACTCATGGCATATGGTTTAACAATCTACAATATACAACCTATTTAATCATAACATGCAAGGCTAACCATATACATCTATAAAGAGGTAGAGATTTAGTTATGTATCTATACAAATTATAACATGGATGCCTAGGCTCTATATACATCTATCTAGATATACAATCATAACATAGAGGGGAAGGGTTTGGTTACATGACAGGGTATACTAAGTTAGAGTGTGTGTGTCACGCCCCAGTACCGAAATACGGGGACGGACGTAGGCCAGCTACACCGTATAAGGTACGAATACGCTATACGGCGATGACGGCTGTCAAGTCTTGTTGGGTATCCTAGAATGCAATCAATCTATGGCCTAAATCCGACCTCATGTCCACAGGCAAATCACAATGAAACAATATCAAGAGAGATAATCATATGGAAAGCAGGGAATACACATATGAAAATCAGGAATCTATAGTACGAAATAATAATGTAGACGAATATACCTTCCCACAGTTCCTAGCATGGTCTGGAACTGAAGCACATCCCCCACGTCAAGTCTGGAAGATCCACAGGGTCGGTCTCAGGCAATCTGGGAACAATCCAGGATTGGTCAGGCCAACCGTAGCAAGTACCAGAAAGGAAGGCTCAAGGACGGGCGAAGAAAACCAGCAGAATAAAATGTGACAGAAATAGCATCTAAAAATAGTAAATAAGGTAAGGGATCGTGCGGTACCAACGCACGATTACAGAATATAAGACAACAATCCAACTACTAGTACGTAAGTAACCAACAATCATCACAATCATCACAATCATCCTAACATACACTAATGCCTGCATCGCTAACTGGAGATCGTAGTATGTCATCGGGACAGTAATCCACCCCTACATCAAACAAGAACAAGGGAATGAAATACTGAGCTGCGACAACGTTACGCACCAGCCAGCTTAGCAAACAGCAAGCCATACAATTTATATGAATAAGCGGCCACTCAAATGCCTACGGCTTTCTATGTGGAAGTTGGGTTACCCCAACAATGCAAGTATGGGAATCCTCAGATTGTGCCGTCCCAGCAGGGCTGGCGAGGCCAAGTATAGCATGTAAGAAGAGCACCGATCCCTCGTAAGGCCACCGGGCTTTGCATGTCACCACCGGTCCCTCATAAGGCTACCGTGCCGAGCATGCCATGTATATATAATGTATAGTACATAAGTAACCGGATATTGCCATCCACTAGTACGCATGATAACAATATCCGTGGCGGCCAGCCTGCAGGTCATGACTAATGTCTGGGATAAGGCTGGTAATGCACGATCTCGGGATTCCGTTCCCCCCAATGTTTCTACCAGTTTAAGTTGCCTAGATTAACCATACATTTATCCGAAATCACATGCTGTGGTCACATGATCATCCTCCTAGATGTCGTACCTCAGTACGAGAAGGCTAAGTAAGAATCAACCTCGGCACCTATAGTCCCAGTTGTGATCCATCCTTAGTGTTATGCAAGAAGCAAGCAATCCTAACCACGCTAAGACTATAGGCCAACTACCAGATACCCGTACAGGTAATCATATAATATATCCAGAATATCAAGATGGCATCACAATGCCATATAATCATGGAAGTAGCACCTCAAAGTGCCAATAGACAAGGGCACCGCAGTGCAAGGTCAGGGCCAGTACCTCAAAGGGTATGCTGGACTTATAGTACGGATACAGGTAGTCAGGTCTGGGACAAGGACAACTCTGTCAGTCACAAGAAGTCATCTGCCCACATCGTGGCATGGATATCAGGTCAAGTACAAGACCAGAACCTCTACTATAACAACATCTCAAGCATAAATGGGAGCCTACAGCTCCAATCATCAAGTCGGTCCATCCACCAGATCAATCTAGCAAGAGTCTCCCATCCATGATGGAGTGAATATCACGTCAATAAAGATAACCACCAAATACTAAGCTCATCCCCCTAACAATGCTAGGCCCTCTGACTCACAAGAATCCTCTAAGTCAATGATCACAAGCCACTAGAAAACAAGCCCCTCAACTACCAAGACACAGCAATCAAACCAGGTTCTCCAACTACCGAAATACACAAAGGTACCAGGTTTTGGGCGTTGGAAAGTCGAGTAAAAATTATATAATAATACCCTCGATATTCTCCTCGTTCCGCGAGGCACTCGCACCAGTATCCAAAATCCAAAAGTCCTCGAAGACATATCTGATCAAATTAGAACATCACCAAAGAACTAGCAACACTTATCTAAGAATCCACTTAGTCTACCATTATCACTATCTCAATATCATATCCCCTCATAGTGAATCCTCGAATCAGATCATAATCCCAACACATGGGTCAACACTAATCAATGCCGTCGGAAGATGGCAAGGATTGTGTGAACCACTCTGGATCAGATCCACAACCCTTAAACCAAACAAGGACCAGGGTTGCAGACCTTCACCCGAGTAGAACCGCTCTCCTTACACAATCCGGCGGACAGGACAGATGATGGGATAACAACTGAACTAGAACACCATCTAAAAAGAAGGGTCACAGGTCAAGAGTCCAATGGGTGATACCGTCGAAAAGACAAGGATTGCGTGAACCCCTCTGGATCAGATTCACAACCCTTAAACCAAACAAGGACCAGGGTTGCAGACCTTCACCCGAGTAGAACCGCTCTCCTTACACAATCCGGCGGACAGGACAGATCAAGACGCTAGACGAATAATCTAGTCGGGAGTCTACCTAGCAGGCAATGAGATTAGGGATGCTATACCAAGAAGAACATGCATGAGTTCAGTCCCGCAAACCAAAGGAATGGTTCTGCCCAATCCTTCGAACCAAATTCCCAACCGAGAATTCTGGAAAAATTCGACAAAGTCTCCTGTGTAATCTGGATGGGAGCACCCTACGAATAGGGGCTAAAACCACTCGGCACAACCCACCGCAGAATCGCAGAATCGCAGGCTGAGAATACTAAGTCTCAGCTACCAGCAGCACTACGATGCGTACTGGAAACAAATTGATAGCCGAGAACACTAAGTCTCGGCCTCCAGCAGCACTACGATGCGTACTGGAAACCAATCGAACCCGAGACCACTAAGTCCTGGCCTCCAGCAGCACTACAATGCGTACTGGACGCCAAGCCAACATGCATAATATAATCAACTAACCGCCTCGCAGGGCGCATCACAGCACATGCCCCTAGTTCTAACCCAAGCACAATCACAGCCACAAGAATAGTTCGCCAAGCCGTTACCCGACCGTGAGTCGGACACGGGGCATACGGGGACAATCCATACAAGTGAGTCGTGCTCGTGTCCTCGGAGGTGTGGATGACCCATCCGAGTTGTCCGATACGGTCTATCCCGGTATCGGACCAAGCTATTCTAAGTTATCATCATGGTAGTTCTACTACAAGGCTACACTAATCATGGTTATAAAATTTACAAGTACAAATTAACTAAATGAAATAAAATCCAGGAGAGAGGGCAAGAGCCGTCGGTGAGCAAGGGATACTTGCCTAGAGGGCTCGGTTAGGTAAGCAAGTCTTCGACAATCGCGATCCAAGCTAGCACGCCAATCGAGATCCTCAGAACACACAATAAATAATCATCAGCACTAAATAATAAAATAATAAAATAATCACAAGAGATGGCAGAAGGCTATACCGTGTGGGTCCTGCAAGCAGTGCAGGGATCGGGCACGGAAACCGATGTACGCAGATCGATACGGACACATAAACCGAGATGTGCACGTATATCGAGACGCGCACGAGAATCGAAATGGCACGAATATCGAGATGAACGAGAAACACGTGCACGTAAATCAAAATGTGCACATAGATGGAGAAAATCATATATCAGAATGGTCCACCAATCACGCGATACGCAAATCGAGGCAAGCACATAAATCGGAACGACCCAAAGTCCAAGGAGCACATAAATCGATACGGCACACAAATCGAGGCACGTACGCAAATCGATGTGGTGCAGAGTCCAACACGACATGCAAACCGAGACGGTCATGCAAATCGATACACGCACGCGAATCGATGCGGCACGAAAATCAAGAAAGACACAAAGGCCGAGGCACGAAAAACGAGACGGTGCACAAACCGAGATGGCACGTTGCCCGAGGCAGTGCGGGGCTCGAGGCGTCCCGCTGCCCAAGGCAGCACGTGAATCGAGGGCGCGCAAAAACCAAGAAGGCGCACGCAAATCGAGCAGCGCACTGCTCGAGGCAGCACGTGCATCGAGGCACGTGGCCCGAAGAGCACGCAGCTCGAGGCTGGCTCGCTGCTCGAGCAGCGCGGGGCCCAAGGGCGTCCCGCCGCTCGAGGCGGTGCTGGCCCGGGCACGGCAACGGCACGGCGGTTGTGTTGGCCGCCGGGGAAAAGGGAAAGGAAGGGGCGGAGGAGATCGGGGCTCACCGGGGCAGCCAGGTCGGGGTGGCTCGCCGGCAGTGCTTGACCTCCGGCTGGGGAGAGAGAAGGAGGGGTCGGGGCTCGTCGTCGGGAAGGGGACAGTGGAGGAGACGACAACGATGAGGATGGGGGCGGCACTGGAAGTAGTGGTGGTGGTCGCAGGGGTGACGGGCGGCCGCGCTGGAGGTCGGTGGCGGTGGCTGGCGGTGGCGGCTCCGGAAAGAGGGAGCTCAGGGAGGAGGCGGCGAAGGCGGTGGCGGTGCTGTGGATGATGGTGGCAGCGGTGGTCGTGGCGGCCAGTGGTGGCCGGGGCGAAGATGGTGGTGGTCGTGGAGGAAAACGAGGGTGAGAGGGAAGGTGAGCTCGGGAGGGAGAGTGTGGGAGAGCAATGTGAGAGAGGGATTCAGAGTGATGGAGGAGAGAGGGCTGGTCCGTGGGGGAAGAAAGAGGGATCGGGAGAGAGAGAAAGGTGAGGGGTGGTAGCGGCTGAGTGAGAGAGGGGAGTGAGGGTTTGGGTTAGGGTTTTCTTTTGGGGTAGATATAGGAATCAAGGAATTTAATTAATAACAAATAATTATGAGGGCAAATCACCTCCAATAAAATAATAAAAATTTCAAATATATCCCAAAATTAAAATCTTCCAAAATACGAAATACAGTCGTATGCCTATTTTCAAAAAAATAGGGATCTGACAGTGTGTGCGTCCTCGTACAGGGTTATAGCTTGGTATTGACAGATTAAATCCAGTTTTAGTTCAGCGTTTACATAAAAAAAATCTGAAATTAAGCTAACATTCAAACCATGGAAAATATGAACATAATGCGGTCTCAGATTTTAGGGTTTGAAACATCACAACAATCTCAACGCTCCCAATATCCTAACATGGTAGAGAAGAAACCCTAACATATTATCCATACATTTACCTACGCATACAGTTTAATATTACATGTTAAATCTGAAATTTAACTAAACATGGAAATCAATGTAAAAATGTTAACATGTAACTAGTTTTCAGAATTTTGGAGAAATTTGAACAAAAAAAAAACAACTCAATGTTTACAACAAACTAACCTGTAAGAATATGAAACCTAAATTTATATCCCTACTTACAATAATGCACACAGCTCTAAATATTACATAAAAATGGAACAACAAATTGAACTAATCATTCAAAATCTCGTATCAAGGGTTAATATGCACACAGTCTCAGATTTTACAAATTTAACATAGCTTAACCAATTTTTTTTGAATTGAAACTCTATGTATAACATACATGTGCAGTGATGTAAACCTAAATAATAACATGAAATTTATATTTAAATTATGAATTTAAACATGGAAAAGCAGAGGACCAGAAATATTGGTTATGAAAATTTGGACATCAACACCATATCAATATGTATCTAGATATGTGGGAAAATCAAGTGTAGCATGCATACGTGTTAGGCAAAGTGTCTGCTATATATATTCATATACATATTCTCATGTCCCAATAAAAAATTAATTTCTACATCAGGACCAACATTTAAATTCCTACCAAAATTATAGAGTAGGTGGTTGACAAAATCAAGACAGTTTTATTATTATCTAATACAAGAAAAATAGCAAGAAAGAATAACGATAAAATCTGTTTTGCTTATCTGTTTAAAGAAGGAACCATTTTGAAATCCAGAGCTAAAATATCAAATCCAACATGAGGCCTTTAGCGAAATCATCGATTCATTGTATTATGAAAAACTTATAGCAAGAAGTTACACAAGGTTTATGAAACAACTAAACATACTCTTAAGTTAAATGACAAGAAACTAGGCAAAACAGCAAATAATAATTCTTTTTTTTTACTGAGAAAAAGTAGAGAAAACATGTTCAAAATATTTTAAGTACAATCTGATAATCATATGCGTCTATCCAAAATCATGGTACTCTAAATCCTCGTCATACTAGTAAGCAAGGCTACGATAATCACAGAGCCCTTGACTTATGCACATATCTCTAGAATCATGGTATTTAACATTTTTGCGGTGCCGCTAGCTTGGCTGCAAAAACCTTAAATTCCCACACCCGAGAAATATATCCAGAGTCAAACTATATGTCCTCACCATGCTGGCTAATGTGACTATAGAAGACTAGATTTCCATAACTTAGATGACCTAGCCCATATAATTTCATCTTGCCAAAAAAAATTTAAATTAAATCAATAATGAATACTCAAAAATTAAATCAATTTTATTAACGAACATCAAAATTCAAAAATGAACAAAATCCATCAAAATATAAACTCGAGTGCAACAACTATCATTAAAATTCAAAATTCGACAATCTTCCATCAAAATTAATAAATACAAACTCAAATCCAACAATAATCCATTAAAATCAATTTCAACAACAGAAAATAAAGATAAAACAAATCAAGAGAAAAAGAGTTTTCAAATTGAAGTGAAATAAGATTCTCCAGGGTCGTCCCAGGAATCTCTCAAGGGTTCCTAACTATGATTGAGTACCTTCAAAATATATCCTAATCCTACTGCAGGCTGTAGCAGTACTCTAGTTCGAATACCACTACACTTTTAGTCTAGAACTGCATGGGCCACCACTAAAAATGTGTCACGACCCGCACCCTAGAGTTAGGGCACGAGAACGTAACAACGCCCAGCCTACGCCGCAGTGTCGGCGGTAGAACGCTGTCCTAGGTCTCAATGCATATAACAGTATAAGACTAAACAGTTTATACTTCCCGAATGGGGGTGACATAGCAGAATGTAAACTCAATCACATCTACGGTAGAGCATAAAGGAAGATAGATAAAACATGAAATCGAAAAGAGATACAACAGATAGAAGTCTAAGTGTCTAAGATACAAATTCAGAATACATCTCAAAACTCAAATACAGTAATCCATAAATACAACTCAAGATGACTGAAAATAAATTATAAGCAAAAATCCTAGCTATCTATGCAACCTCTACTGTCTCCTTTAGGCTAGCAGGCAACCTCCAGGCTATCTGTAAAATTTATCAACAGGTCCAGTCAGGACAGGAACCAGTACAGTACATCTCAACAGATCATAGCAGGTTAGAAAATATAAACATGCAGTAGAGCAAAATACAGGATCTGAAGAAATACAGTATGTAAATAAGAGAGAAAACTGTAACAGAAATATCTTCTATAAATAGAGAACTAACAGTGGCTAGTGAGTCAGAGTACGAGATAGCACATGTGAACAGGACAGATTTGCACATGATATCGAGGTTACACAGGAATCTACACTACAATGGAATTGTTCACACGACTACTAGCACTCTCCCGTATCCCCATTCAATACACAAGGATCTAAACAGGTTATGTTATTACACAGGATATCACATGGGGGCCCATATAGGTTGCCCATGATAGTATACATGGGGCTCCGTGAACATGAGAGTACAAGATTCACAGGAGTACACATATAATGAAAGCACAGGAGTACACGATGAAAGTGAAACACACATGACACAATGTACCCGATGCTCCCGAGGGGGATAACATCGCATGAGAAGATCCTTATAGTACTAATCTGTGATAATGTCGTGACAACATCAAGTATAGTAATCTAAAGCAGGAATATAATTCTAAGCAGGATATGAAATGATCAGAGAATGTACTCGCCTCGATAACCTGAACAGCTGATAAGTATAGGAGGTCCCACTGAAGCCACAGAGTCCTATTTAAAGCAACACAGGTTACAAGGTGTTCAAGTTGTAATAAATGAATCTCTATAATCAGTCTACATTATTCTAGGTTCTTCTAAGTCAAAACAACTCTAGGTCGACTCCGGTCAATAATCTAGTCAAACTTGGTCAAGTGTTGACTTACAGTTGACTTTGGGTCAACTGGTCAACTCTGGTCAAACAGGGTTAATTCTAGTCTAATATAAAGTGTACTTCGTTATTTGTATGTCGAAACTTACGACACACAAATCGAGATAAGGAGATTATCGGTAAGGTTGATAATCTTATTATAGTGATCCACGTGTCCAACTTGTCAATTTCAGCGATGTGAGATCACTGGAATTGGCTGATCTCAGTTTCGTTATACTAATCCCGAAATACGAACATTATATGAATTAATTATTAATTAATTATAAAAAGGTTAAACTCAGAGAAATTATTAACAAACATTGTCGGACGATGAAATGAACATCGCCAACGTGTCCAGAATGGTCAAATTAGCTAGGATAGCATACCCAACGGACCAATTTGGACACAAGGGCAAAAGGGTAATTTCGGGTCAAAACGGTGTCCGTGTTGGAGCCGTTTTGCACCGAAAAACATGCAAAAAAAACAAGTCTATAAAATATAACAAATTATATGTCCACGAAACCAGAATGTCGATACGAACCCAACGGTATCTCCAGAATTGGATTCCGTTGACCCGATCTCAATTTGGCCCGTTGACCAGAACTTGGGATTCCGATTTGCACGGAAATGCGTGCCGGAGCCAAGGTTCTCAAAACTCAGCAAACTACCTGTCAACGAGTCCAGAATGATGATACGAACTCAACGGTATATCCGGAATTGGATTTCGATGAGCCGATCTCAAAATGACCCATTGACCCGAATATTGGTATCCGACTTGCACCGAAATGCGTGCCGGATCCAATGTCCACCAAAACCTAGCAAATTATATGTCAACGAGTCCAGAATGACGATACGAACTCAACGGTATATCCGTAATTGGATTCCGATGAGCCGACGTCAAAAAGTTCCGTTGATCCAGAATGTGGGACCCACTTTGCACCGAAATACGTGCCCGGGCCCACGTTCTCGAAATCTAACAAATTTTATATGAAAACATGCCAGAACGACGCCACAAGTCTAATGGTGGTGTCAGAAATGAAATCTGGAGTCCCGTGTTCAAAAATGGAATTTTACAAGTTGGAAATTACGAATTCGGACGGCCAACTTTGGCGTCGAATTCAACCAGTCAAACAAGCTCACAATAAAACGAAACTGGAGGGGTAGTAAGAGGGTTATACCAGCTTCGCACCGGAACTAGTCCCACGCCAAACGGTGCTGCGGTGGAGGAGATACAAGCTGACGAAGTTGGCCCCGCGAAACTGTCCAAATTTAATACAATTTAAACGGTCAACTTGGTCGCCGGTTTTGATGTATCAAACGATAAAATTAACGGACGAAAATTGACATGAGCGAAGGTGGATATACCGAGATTGCGACGGAGCGAAGAAATCGCCGATCCAACGGTCGGATCTCCGGGAAAACGCGTGCGAAGTCGCTGCGACGGGACGCGATTTCAGCATCGTTTCCGAGCTCGTCACGACGGGACGTCGTGCAAAACGCATGAATCGCCTCGACGGCGCATCCCGGAGGACGATGGCCGTCAGGAACTGCTCTCTGGAGTGAGGGGGGTGCACGTCCAGGGGCCACGGCGGCCCATGCGGCAGCGCGGCGGCGCACGACGGCGGCCCACGCGCGCTCGCGTGCGCGCGCCTGCGTGCAGTGCAACAGTTGCTGCCGTTGCTGCTGTGCTCGTGCGGGGAGGCTGCGACCTAGCCCGGCGAGGCAGGGGGCGGCGCGTCTGCCAGCCTACCACGGCGACGTGGGGGCAGCCATACGAAGGTGGCCCATGGTGGTGGCGGGCTGGAATGTAGGTGTGGAGGAGTTGGTGAAGAAGGAGAAGGAATAAGGAGGAGGAGATCGAGGAAGAGAGGGAGAGGTGGAGAATGGTGGTGGTGGCCGACGGTGGTCGGGACATGGGTGGTCCGACCAGGGGAGGCTCTGGAAGGAGTAGGTTGTCGGGTGCATGGAGGTGGAGAATGGCTGATGTGATAGTTGTTGTTTTAGTTTGGAAATAATGAAAGAGAGAGAGAGAAGAGGATAAGTTGTAAAAAGTAGTGAGAGGGAGAGAGAGAAAAGTGAAAAGTTGCTCTCCTCACAATTAGGGCCGGCCTATGGCTGTGGAGTGTGGGGAAATGTTGCCATGGGGAAATTAATGGTTGTGATTGAATTAAGGTGAAATCAAGGACAATGATGGAATGTAGGAAAATAGGTAATTCCAATAGGATTAAATCAAGGAAAATTTCCTATTAAATAATAAAAATAGATGAAATGAGTACTTGATATTTTTGGACAATAAATATGAGGGTGTCCCGGTGGAGGGCAACACAAAGCTGGACTAGACTCGGTGGAGCCGGATTGGACGAAAATCGGACATTATGCAAAAATTGAATTAAAAATAGGCGTTGATGATCATGAGTGAATAAGTAGCACATGGAGATTCCAATAAATGGGACACAAGTGGCGGACGGGTAGTAGGCTCAATGTGGGCCATGTCCATAGTTGGGGCTGACAGGTTTTGGTCGACAGGGGACCCACAAATCAAGTTGGAAGATAAATGTGACGCCGTGGGGTGAAATAAAATCGGGTCACGTGTCGGAAAAGTTGTGCAAATTAAATGGAGCACAAAATGACGTGTCTGAGTGGGACACGAAGGTCAAGGGTGAAGAGCGACTCGAGTAGATCATCAATGAGGAGTTGGTTTCAAGAAAATAACTGGTCTTGCGCTCCCAATTAAAAAGTCACGATAACGCGCTGAAAATGATCAAGGAAAAGAGTGGGAAAAATAAATAACAATCAAATGGTCTAAAACGACCCGAAGTTCAGCGAAGCAAAAAGAGCACAAGGGAACAAGTTTGGATGGGACACTATATACCGTCATGAAGGTAATCCTGTCCACTCCCAAACTCATGAAAAAGATTTCCAGAGTTGAACATCCCTGATGCTGCAAATGTCAATGGCATGAAAAAGTACACTTATAGATAAATAAATAGAATAAAATATTTATCAAAACCAAATAATCAGAAAAATAAAATAAAATGAAAAAATTCAACCCGAAATTCAGGGTGCTAACACTATCCTTCCGCGGGTTGAGAGTATGGTTGGGTACATCGCCTAGGAGACGATATACCCTTAGGTGACTTAGAGGGTGCAACACATGACAGTGTGCTGGAAATATGCTCTACTCGTCGGCAAGATACAAGTCCAATTAAAGCGCCCAGATAACAAGATTGTCTGTGACTAGAAATCCTCCATAAACTATAGTTTGATCTAGTCATTAGCCTAATCCATATTCAGTTCGAATCCCTGGCCGTGGTACCCAAAAAATTACGTCCTAGACATGATGCAAGACAAGACAAGTGAATTGCACAAGCAAGCAAGCAGGAACACCCACGGTGTCAAGTTAGTTATACGAGTCGAGTTAGCCGTCGCAACAGCATCAAGTCAAGTAAAGTCAAGTCAAGAGTGCGCCTCCACGGGCCACTATCAAGTTATCCAGTTACCAGGATTAGTACGAATCACAGGTTACAAATTAAGTATGCACCCCATCGGGTTACTATCAAGGAGATCAGAAAGTACCAGGATAATAATCACAGAAATCAGGAAACCATATTAGTCATAAGCAAATCATCAAAATCGTGCCAGGTCATGTCGAGCCAAGACAATCGTGTTATGTCGAACAAGATCTCAAAACTCCGATTAGCAATAGAGAAACCGAGCCCCAGAATTAAAACTAAAACACTCTGATTGCGCAAGGGTGGATGGTGCAGGGGTCAAGTGCGCAGGGGGTCAGGTGCGCAGGGGGTCAGGTGCGCAGGGGGCCAAGTGCGCAGGGGCTCAGGGGGTTCGATTGCGCAGGGTGTCAACTGCGCAGGGTGCCAAGTGCGCAGGGGGAAGCAGGGGGAGCAGGGCCGATGGCGCAGAGGCCAATAGCGCACGGCCGAGGGCACATAGGCCGAAGGCGCAGCGGTCGAAGGCGCAGCGGCCGATGGCGCAGGGGCGCACGCACAATCGGGCAGCGGCCAGGGCTGCACGGTCAGCGACCGGCGCTAAAGAGCGCGGCACGGGGGAAGGGCAGCACAAAGCAGCCAAGCGCACAGGGCGCAAGGCAGCGAAGCATGCGGGTCAGCAGCACGCTAAAGAGCGCACGCTGGGGAGGGGTCTTCTTCTTCCTCAAGCTTGAGAGGAAGAACACCCACGGCTACAAATCTTTAAAACACCACAACTTGGCCAAATCACAACCAAATCTAGAATTTCAAAGTTCTATCTTGGGTGAAATTTGATTCTCTCCAACATAGGAACATCAAAACCCCCAAATATCGAACTTAAATAGATCAAAACCATGTAAATCCGAAAATAGTCAAAACTTAGATCTAGGAAAAAGGAAGCTCCAAATCTAAAAATGTCAAGTTCTAATGTTGATCTCCATGTCAAAATCTAGCTAATGGACAAATAAAATATGGTGCTTATTTGTTGGCAAGGTGCACTTGCCTAGGGGTGGAGGTGTTGTGTGGAGGAAGGAAGAAGAAGATGGAGGAAAAATAAATGAAAGTAAAGAGGAGAGAGAAAAGTTAGGTGGGATTTAATGGTGGAGGTTGTGGTGGAATGAGGGTTGAGCATAGGCTAAGGTGTTCCAAATGCATATTAAACCAAACCAAACCAATCCTTCTCCACGAAATAAAACCAAGCCAAGTCAAAACCCATTTTACGAGAAAATCTAAAATTCCACAAGTCCAGAAAATAAAATACTTGCCAAAATCCGATTACGAGTATTGATACGAAATACGAAAAAATGGGGGTGACAACTTATCTTATAAAAAAGATGCCAACTCTTTTACTATCTCATCTTTCTCCTCATAAGGTCTTACTTAGACCATAAAAAAGATGCCAACTCTTTTACTATCTCTCTCCATCCTAAATAAATTTGATCATCGTGCTTGATTAGGCGTCTTCCTTGGGTATCCCTTTAACCATAAAGGGTACAAAATACTAGACCTTGAAATGAATTAACACCATTTATCTCATGAGATATAGTCTTTCATGAAACTATATTTCCTTTCATGATGCACTACCACCTCAACATGACTCTCTCCTCTCCAATGATCCTCCAAAACATCTTTACTATGATGGTTCCATTCATTTCAAAGCATGTAATAATGTTGAACTCATTTCCAAATCCACTCCAGTTTTTTCCATGGAGTTCGGTTCGTCTCATCCACCCACCTCTATGGGATAATCAACAAACCATCATCTTTTCACTTCAAATGAAAAATTGCTCACACCTACATTGTCTTCTTCTACAACATGCTCAAATTATTCATCACCTTCACTTCCATCTACAACATCTTCTCCATTATCAGAAGCTTCTCCTTCTGAACCTATTTCTCCACCTATACGACCAATTCGCTCTCATCATGCTCCAAAATGGCTCGATGACTATGATTGTTCTATCAATACATATACATCATCTTCTCAATATTCGCTCACTACTTTCTTCCCTTTTGAGACATTTTCTTCCTATCATAAAGTGACTTTTATCTATCATCAACTCTAATTATCCACATACATTCAATGAGGCGATCAAATATACTCATTGGAAAGATGCCATGGCCAAAGAAATTCAAGCTTTGGAAACAAACAACACCTGGACAAAAACTCATCTTCCACTAGGAAGAAAGCAATTGGTTATAAATGGATATATAATATCAAGTTTCGACCAGATGGTTCTATCGAACAATACAAATTCTGACTTGTTGCCAAAGGATACACCCAATAGGAAGGCATTGATTATCATGATACCTTTGCACCTATTGTGAAGCTCGTTACTGTTCGTGCACTCATTTCTATTATTGCAGTCAAATACTGGCTGCTTCAACAATTAGATGTCAACTACGTATTCTTACAAAGAAACCTCTTTGAAGAAGTATATATGTGTATCCTACCAGGTTTTCAAAAGAGAGGGGACTTTCGGGTATGTCATCTTAATAAATCCCTTTATGGTTTAAAACAAGCTTCTCGTCAATGGTTCGCAAAACTTTCTTCAGCACTCATTGACGAAGGTTTATTGCAATCTCGGGCTGACTATTCACTTTTTACCTACAACTCTTTTAGTATCTCCATCCTCATTCTCGTTTACATTGACTACATCATTATCACTGGCAATGATGCCTCCTCTATCTTCTCTTTAACGTCACACCTTAAATCAAGGTTTTCTATCAAATTTTTCGGCTAACTCTGATACTTCCTTAGTATTGAAGTATCTCGTTCCTCTCTAGGGTATTTCTATGTCAAAGAAAATATATTCTTGATATATTATATGACTCTGGATTTGTCGATGCCAAATCATCTTCTTTTCTGATGGAACAACACATAAAGTTGCTTCCTTCTGATGGTGAGTCACTACTTGACCCAAGTCAGTATCATCATCTGATTGGTCGACTCCTATATCTCACAGTAACTAGATCAGATATTCGCTTCTTTGTCAATTACCTCATCCAATTCAAGCAACTTTCTCGAACATCTTATATAGATGCAACTTTTGGGGTTTTACATTATCTACGAGGAATAACTAATCATGGTATTTTCTTGTCTTCTTCAAAAAACTTACAGTTGTAAGATTACACTAATTTTGATTGTGCAAGATGCCCCATAACCCAATGATCTACTACTGGTAGTTTTATTATGCTTGGTGCAAGTCCATTCTCATGGAAATCAAAGAAACAACTAAAATTTTCTCGATCATGTACAGAAGTCAAATAGAAAGCTCTTGCCAATCTAACTACTTGGCTCTAATGGCTTCATTATCTATTTCGTGATATAGGTCTTCCCCATCCTGATCTCATTTTAGTCTACTGCGACAATCAAGTAAAAATCCATATTGCTAGCAACCCAGTCTACCATGAATGTACTAAGCATATCGAATTGGATTGCTACTTCGTTCGCGAAAAAATTATCCTCGGTCTCATCTCTCCATCTCATATTTTCTTCCAGGACCAGCTTGTTGACAATTTTAAAAAGCCATTAGGGGCTGGACAGTTTCGTGTACTAGTTAGCAAGTTGGGTGTACGTGCATCCCAAAGGTTCCCCTCTCCAACTTGGGGGAAGGTATTACTTTCTCCATACAAAAGACCAAGTCAGATATTGGATAAGATTAAATTTTGTTAATTTGAATTTTGATTTGAGTTTGTATAGGATTAGATTTTGTTAGTTTGAATTCTACTTTTGTTGTTACATCTTGATAGGTTTAGTTTGTTCTTTTAGTTAAGATTTTGATTTTGTAATTATCCTTTTGTTTCAAATTATGTAACCTTTATCTATATGTATCAATACAAATTATATTCTCTAACACGTTGAGAGTAAGAAACATAATCAATCTTCTCCAATCTTAATATTAAAATTAGCCGATTGTATCAACTGTCGGAGCATCAATCATAATCGTAAATTCTTCGCCAAATTTCAAATAGCTAAGGTTTACACACAAGCACTGCCATGCCATTATCGTGAGAACAATTCAATCTTCCTTGACGACCTCCAAAATTGATGCAAATAAGAAGATAACAAAAGATATGACGAAGGACGCCAAACTACATACAACGCTATGTGAAGAACACTCCGGAGTAAGTCCACCTTACACCTAACCTATAAGAGAACTGAATAGACTATACATTACAAGAAAAATGATCATTTACGGCGTGTAAAACACGCCCTAAAAGATCTTTTACGGCGTACATGTTGGTGCCGTAAATGACCCTCTTTTTTACAATGCGCATTCGAACGTTGTAAATGATCATTTCCATCTTTTTTTACAACGTGTATTTAAACACCGTAAATGATCTTCTCCATCTTTTTACAACGCATATTTGAACGTTGTAAATGACCCTCCATCTTTTTACAACGTGCTTTTGAACGTTGTAAATGACCCTCTCTATCTTTTTACAACATGCTTTCGAATGCTGTAAATGACCCTCTCTATCTTTTTACAACGCGCTTTTGCATGTTGTAAATGACTATCTTTTTTATAATATGCTTGTGGCCTACGCCTGCAACGCCAAGGCATTGGTTAGGAGAACAGACGTACGTGCACGGATTAGACAAGATGAGAGAATAAATACAGTTACAACAATCAAAGAACTATAATATACATAATCTTTATATTGATCATAAATATGCAGTTTGTCCATCGAAAATATATATTCCCACCACAATATGTAGTTTGTACAACTTATATAACATTCTAAGCCATTCCACAAGAATAAGCTGAATATAATAAAAAAAATTAGCTACCCCTAGGTCGAGCCAACCACAATGAGCTGAGTGCATACAGATACGAGAAGTAATCACTGATGGTAAGCAGTGCCCGAGCGGCCTGACGTGTTGTGAGCATCGGACACATTTGCTATAGAGTATGCTACCACAAGAGTTTTGCTTGCCATTCACAATGTTCTGGATGTTATAGAATGTAATTTGAAGATAAAAAATACTACAAATAGAAACAGATAAATAAAACTCTTGCTATGACGATCTCATTGCTCAAAGCAAGATTTGACCTTTTTTTTGTCGATCTGGTCCCAGGAACTAACAACTAACAAATTGAAAGAGTTAAACTTTTGAAAAGTTCCTTCATCATCCTCGAAAACTGAATGACATTCGGATAGAACTACATGGATGTGGCATATATTCTCAAGTGTCTTTGCCAAAGCAAAACCGAGAGAATATATTAGGAGAAACAAGTCCCCTAGTAACCATAACCACCAATGAAGTTAATCAAAATGACACACAAAAGCATCATCTCGCGTCTAATATGAAGTGCATAGTGCAAAGTGTACCTTAAAATGTCAATTTGCGTCTAGGAATTTTTTTTCAAAGAAATAGGTGACAAAAGCCGATATTTATTGGAATTTTTGAACATTGCTATCAGAGGAAGGAATCATAATTGCATTTTAAGACAAGGGTATCCACTACCAAAATTTATCGTTTTAGCGACGGCCCTATCCGTCGCCAATCCGACGGTAATTAGTATTAGCGACCGATCACTGACGATTTTTGGCCAAAAAAATCCGTCGGCAATCAGCTCGTCGCTAATAACGGTCCGTCGCTACGTAGTCGTCAAGCAACGGAATAGCGACGGCTTGTCGACATCACAATACGAAGCAAAAGCAACGCATTTCCGACAGACTGTCGTCCATTTCAACTATTAAGTACTGAACTGTGTAGACAATAGCGACGTAAAATTCCGTCGGTAACCCGTCGTAATAGCGTATCAGAGCGTATCGTTCCATCGCTCATCCGTCGGTATTCGTCGGTAACGAACGAAGGATTAGCGACGGTGTGCTAACGGACTATCCGTCGATCAGGTTCTGGAAATGCTTGGCATTTCCAGCACCATGGCGACGAAAGAGTAGTCACTAATCCGTCGCTACACCGCCGCCACAGCGACTAATTAGTGGCTGATTATCCGTCGCCATGGTTCTGGAAATGTCAAGCATTTCCAGAACCTTGTCGACGGATTGTCCGTCGCTAAGCAGTCGCTAGAGCGAGCGACTGATTAGTGGCTGATTATCAGTCGCCCTGGCGACGGATAGGCCGTCGCTATTCCGTCGAAGTTTATACCACCAGAACCTTGCCGACGGATAATCCGTCGATCATCCGTCGCTACCTGGAAACATTTTAAAAACTCCAGATAGCAACGGCTAATCCGTCGAAAAACTGTCGGCAACTGGGATTATCCGTCGCTAAACGGTCACTAGTCTGTCGCTAACTGAGATTTTTGGGAAAAAATTACAGCACTTTCCCTGTTCACAAATATATGCATAAACCAAACCAATATATAATGCACACCAATTATCCAACAATCACACAAACCAAATATATAATGCACACCAATTATCCAAGAATCACATAACCAAATATGCACATACGAATTTAATGCACACCAATTATCCAAGAATCACAGACCAAACCAAATTAATAGAAAATAAACATCAATTATCCTAAAGAGTTACATAATATCCGGTGCTATAAGCCAATTATAGCACAATTAATCCAAAGCTCTTACAAATAATCCAAATTTTTTTAATACAATATTTTAAGAAGGAGGAGGTCGATTGTCCGGTGGTGGTAATCCCATATGCGACTACGAATATACTCCTTCACAAGGTACGGAGGCAAGTCGTCATAGACACTGCTCGAAAGTCGGTGTAGCTGCTCTGCGGACATGAGATCCAGGAGTGACGTCACAGTCATAGGCGGTACCACAGGGGCATCAGGGTTGAAAGAAAGATGTTCTACGAAAGACGGATCGACACTGCAGTCGACGGACCAGTAGAAGACGGACGAACACCATCAGCAGACGTACCGGCAGCAGCAGACTGACCGGCAGTAGCAGACGTAGGCGAAAAGTACGTGGCAAATTGCTTCCGTAAGGACGACACTGCCTCGTGCAGCTGCGTAAGCTGCGACCTAACATCATCGTCTGCCGAGGCCACGGGAGGAGGCGGTGTCGGTGGAAATCTCTGTGTCGCCATGTGCAATGGCCCTAGGGAGCCGACTCCGTACAGGAACCCTTTCTTAAAGCCGCCGACGGTATCTACGAATAAGTCGTTCTGAGCGACCAAAAAAGAGGGCGTCCGGAAGGGCATCGTTTCATCGACATCCTCGGTGTCAGTTAACTGAGCCCGACTAAGGGCCTCACGATGCGCAGCCTATCAAATGAATGTGTTTATATTATAAGATTTACCTAAGTTGTAATCTAAATTCTATGTTTCACTAAGTTAAGTATGAATCGTAAGTTTACCTAAGTTATAGTCCGAATACTTTTAATTCTAGCATTAATCTCATAAACATAAGTACTTACATCAGTCTCCTTGGCCCTCTCGTTGACGAAGCTCCCGTCCTTCCATCTTTTGTGCGTATGCTGGAACACGTCGTGCATGGTGACCGATTCTGGCGCCCTTTCCTCCTTCACCGGCCGTTGGGCCTGCATACGAAATTTCTGTAGAAACTAATTAACTCCTTTAATTAATAATACCTAATTCGATAGTGAAATAAATTTACGGTTGCTCACCAGATCTGCAAGTGTCGCTGCGTGGGACCTTGACCCCCCCCCGTATGAAGGCCCGTGGCAGATCGATTCACCTTTGCCTTCTCCGATTTCTCCTTGTACGCAGGGGTATCCATCATACCTAAGAGGTCCTCATAATACTCCTGCCGGATCCAATTCGGCCTCATATGCCCCATTTTTAGGTCATAAATCATATTCCGTATCTTCTTCGAGCAAGCGCATCTGTAGGTCCTACGGATCTCCTTCTCGCGATGGGGAGCCACCAGCACGTTGTCTAACACAGAAAATCAATTATCACGTAATTTAAAAATGATTGAATAAAGAGTAACTAATAATTAACCAGAAGATATAGATATATACCCTCAACTCGTCGAGCCAGACGTACTGCACGTTTGGGGGCACCGACGAAAAGTTGAGGTAGGGACCGTGGAAGTTAGCCCTGATAATTTCTTCAAGGGCCCTGCCAACATTAAACGGAAAAAACCTACAAAGAAGAAACGACTGGATTATTAACTTGAATAAATAAAAGAAATTTAATAAATTAACTTAAATTTACTTACGAGGTCCCCACGGGCCATAGCTCTCGTCGGAACTCGCCTCTCGGCCTCTCTGGTGCCGTCGGAGGATTCGCGGGTCCGCGTATGTACTCCCCAGTAACCGGATGGAACCGAGTATGGGGGTACTCTGGGGCCCACTGTGCAGTAACTAGGGCATCCCCTGGTGGATCCGCTGGTGGTGGTTCTGATAGCAGAACGGATCTGCTAGCAGATACGGACTCATGCCTCGATGAAATGGTCGATCGAGGGCGAGATGCGTCTGTGCCCGGGGTACTCTCCGGGTCGAGCTCGTTCGATGGGGTCACATCCTGGGAACTTTGAATGCGACCACGACCACCAGCACCAGTACGACCACGACCACGACCAGCACCACCACCACCACCACCACCACCACGACCACGGCCAGCTATCATGACCTGTAAATAGAACACATAAACATAATTAAAAATATAAAAGTGTAAATGGATATAAAAAACTAAACTAAAATATACATACCACCAGTAGGGAGACGAGTGCCGCCGCGACGAAAAAGACTAGGAGTGCCATCTGCAATAAGTAAATAATAGAATGAAAAAAACATGAATTCACGTAATTACTTTTATGAGGTCAAACTTAATTCACGTAATTGGAAGTGTTTTTGATATACAATAATATTTAACCTAATCATCGTCTTCGTTCTCATCCTCGGCCTCGTCTTCATCATCATCCTCATCCTCATCCTTATTTTCATCGTCGATTTCATCTGTATCCTCATCCCCATCAAATTCTTCTTCTTCTTCTTCTTCTTCTTTTTCTTCTTCTTCTTCCTTAAAATTTGGGACAAGATGCCTCTTTCTTCCCTAGTTAACAGCTAAGTCTTGTGTATCAACCTCTTTCTCCCCTCTATTTTCCTCAACAATATCTTCAACATCCATTGTATCTGAGTGTTGTCCCAAGTATTAGAACTTTTCGATCTGGTCCTTTTGGTATGCTGGGTCTCCAACGTTGAATGTATTTCTAGATTTAATCTTGCATACTGCCCACCAGTCAAATCGATCTCTACGATGCCTTGGGTAGCTTGTATAGTAGACTTGAACAGCCTGATTTGCTATCGCAAATGTATCGGACCCTCTATACCTCCTGCGATGATTTATATCGACGAATCCAAATTGTTTATCGATTCTCCAACCGATATTTGGTGTCGTATCGAACCACTCACATTTGAACATCACAATATACATATCATATGGGCCAGTATATTGTAAATCTATAATATCCTGAAGCACTCCATAATAGTCAAAGTCCGGCTCGTCGTCATAGACGGTGCCTCTTATACAAACACCGAAATCCTTGGTACTGATGCCGTCATTGATAAATTCGACATTTATAGCATTCTTAGTTGACTTAAACCTGAAGCCATTAACGATATAGCCTGGCCAAGTCTTTATTTACTTCTTCGGTCCCAATGCCAGATAACGAACACTCTCATGAGTGAGTGTTGTTTCAGGCAATAAAACATGTAAACAAATATTTATAATTTAAATGTTTCAGATTATATATTAATAATCTCAATTATAATCACAGTTACTTACGTATTTGCGAAACCATGACGGAAATGTACAATCAACCTCTCTTTGAAGTCCCTCATCGGTAATATCGGGTCTCCTCATTTTGACTTCATCTCTAAATACATTATCAGAGAAAATAAGAATATATAAGTGTAGTCACTTACTTCATCAAATTCGAGATTATAACGAATGCAAGTGTACTGACTTACTTCTTCAAATCTCTCACTTCTTGTATGTCACAGTTTAACAAGACATATCGGTGAGCGGCATCATACTCGTCGTCTGTCAACCACCGTCTTTTACTAGCCCCAACAGGCTTGTCCCTTACATTTAATCTTCCTCCATCCTCAACGTCCTCGTCATTCCTTTGAGGTCTATTTCGATTTGTTTTAACATGAGTATCAAAATAAATGGAGCAGAAGTTTGACACCTCTTCGATAAGATATGCTTCACATATTGAAGCCTCTATATGAGCTTTGTTGCCAACTTTCTTCTTTAGATGGTGTAGGTATCTAGAGAGACAAATTATCTTAAGAATTAAGAAAGAATTTTAAAACCTACTAAAATTCAGCTTAAATTATATCGATATTTATGTACCTTTCAAATGGGTACATCCATCGATAATGAACAGATGCACCGACACGGGCTTCGTATGCTAGATGAATCGGTAGATGCTTCATGCTGTCGAAGAAGCCAGGAGGAAATATTTTCTCCAACTTACAAATTGTTAAGATAATCTTCTCCTCAAGTTCAACCATGTGTTGCACAGTCAACTTAGTTGAACAAATATCCCTAAAAAATATTGATAGTTCGGCCAACGGAACCCATACAGCAGAAGGTAACAACTCTTTCAAAGCAATGGGCAGTAATCTTTCCATAAACACGTGGCAGTCATGACTCTTCATTCCCGTTAGCTTGCGTTCATTGAGGTCAACGTATCTAGATAAATTCGATACATAGCCGTCGGGAAATCTTAAAGTAGATACCCACTTGTAGATTATTAATTTATCTTCCTTGCTCAATGTGTATTGTGCAATCGGTTTACTTAATTGTCCAGCAGCTCCCTTTTGTATCAAGTTCAGATAAGGACGCTTGCATATCTCGGCAATGTCTTGTCTTGCTTTTGGATTGTCCTTCGTCTTTCCTTTAATGTCCATGACGGTATTGAAGACATTATCGAACATATTCTTTTCGATATACATAACATCAAGATTATGCCTTATAAGATTATATTTCCAATAAGGCAAGTCCCAGAAGATACTCCGTTTGGTCCAGTTATGGGTTTGTCCGAACCCATGGACACGATTGTTCGATGGATCTTCCATTACAGTGGGCAAATCCGTTACATCTTCCCAAATATCGTATCCCGACAATCTGGCAGGCGGATGAGAAAATTCTTGTTTTCCAGCTCTGAATGCATCCTTGTTCTTTCTCCAAGGATGACTCGCGGGCAGAAATTGACGATGACAATCAAAGAAAGAAGTTTTTCCTCCATGCTTAAGACGGAACGCCTTACTATTTTGCATGCATATCGGACAAGACAAGGGGCCGTGAGTACTCCATTCTGACAGTATACCGTATGCGGAAAAATCATTGATTGTCCACATCAGTGAAGCTCTCATCTGAAAGTTCTCTTTTCTGGAAATATCATAGGTCGTGACGCCGATCTCCCACAGTTGTTTCAGCTCATCCACCAACGGCTGTAAATATATATCGATATTCTTCGTCGGATTTTTGGGACCCGGCATGATAGCTGTCAAGAACATATAAGGAGTCTTCATACACATCCATGGTGGCAGATTGTAAGGGGTCAGAATGACCGGCCAACAGGAGTATTGAGATCCCGACTGCCCGAAAGGGGCGAATCCATCAGAACATAGCCCCATGCGTACATTTCTGGGCTCTGCAGCAAAATCTGGATGGCGAAAATCGAAATATTTTCACGCCTCTCCATCCGAAGGATGTGATAATTCTCCATCGTCCTTTGTACGTTCTTCGTTGTGCCACGTCATGTGTTCTGCTGTATTCTGAGACATATACATCCTCTGCAAGCGCTTCGTGATCGACAAGTAATACATATACTTGTAAGGACGTCGTTTTCTAGTTGACTTTCCTTTTCCCCTGACTTCCTTGTAACGATCCGCATTACAGAAGCGGCAACTTTCTATATCCTCGTTCTTCTTGTAGTACAACATGCATCCGTTGCGACAACAATCTATCTTGTCGTACCCCAGACCTAGTTGTCGGGCCATCATCTTCGACTTGTAGAAGTATTTTGGAAGCTCTTTTGATTCCTTCGGTAACACCTCCTTCATTAGTTGTGTAATCCGATCATAGCAAGTTTATGGCAAGTTAAAATCGGACTTTATGTTCAACAACTGCATCGTCACTGACAGTACGGAATGTGGATCACAACCAGGATATAAAGAAGTTTCAGCATCCTGAAACATATCATAGAACTCCTTCGCCTCGGGATTAGGATCCTCCAGATCAAAATTAGGCCCTGCCGCGTCGTACACCATATCTTGTGCAAGGTTCTGCACGTCTCCATAATCAACGAAGCATTCATCGTCATCACGACAAAATCCGCTGCAACATTATCATCAAAAGCATAAGTAGCAACATTCGCAACCTGTCTTTCGGCATATATTTCACCTTGCGATGACCACAGGCCGTAATCACGTACGAAACCCTTACGGGTCAAATAATCTCTTACACTCACCACTTCTTTATAACGTCTATTGCGACAATTACGACATGGACACTTGATTTTGTTACCGTCCATAAACTGAGCTTTGCTCATGGCATACTTAAGAAACACTTTTATGCCTGCTTGAAAATCGTCACTCACACCTATTCTGCTCTCGTGTTGTCGTTTGTACATCCATGTACGATCAACGAAATAATGATCCATCACAGATTAGATGTAAAAATCTGTATAGTAAGGCAAACTAAACAGAATTAGTATATAATCATGTAACTGGTGGATCCGCTAGTATTCTAGCTCGAGAAGAGAAAAATCTAAATACAATTGTTACTAATAGTTCGATACCGATAGTGCGATACCGATACCGATACCGATATTGCGATACCGATACCGATAGTTCGATACCGATAGCATGGTTTAAAGTATCGGCCGATACCGAACCGATACGGCCGATACCGATACGGTTTGGCATATTCTGATCCGATACCGACCGATACAAAATATTGACCGATACGGACATTGGGGGTCTTTGTTCTGGTTAATTCGACAAAACCAATCGGTAAGGGTAACTACTATTTCATATAATTTCAAAACTACTAAGAAATAACGCTAAAATACTTAAAATTATGCCTAAATATATAAAATATATGTTTTTAAATGTAAATAATTTATTAATAATTATTTGTTTTCCGATACCAAAGTCCGATACTCCGATACGATACCGCCGATACTACCGATATCGCTGATACCAATACTCATAGGAATAGTCCGAAACCGATTTCGATACCGATATTGTGAACCTTGACCGATAGTGCGATACCGATACCGATAGTGCGGTACCGATACCAAACTGAGTCAATCTATCTATTTCTAAATTGCAAGAGTCCACTTCTAGGATATGGGAGCTATATCCTAAATATCTAGTCTAAAATTAACTTGGTTAGGATACTAGAGTGTCCTTATTATCTAGCAAGCACTACCTTAGTCTAGTCACACTAGCATTAATTACCTATAATTTCTACCATGTCTACAATCACACATTACACCCCAAGCCGTCCTGCATGCTAATAGGTATGGTAGGCCTGCCTTTTCATTCCTCACTATCTAAAGCACACATACACATATATATGTATATCACAGTTAGATGTATAGATATATACATCTATATAGAAGCATACAACTGACTTATACAGATGAAGAACTCGCACTATCCTTGACACAGTAAACATATACACCATGAACCCAAACTCCATATTCACATTTACTAATCCAAACACCACCAAACTAATGGATAACACCCAATATGGATAACACATTATTTAGACAATATATAAACTCAGATGAATTTGATAAGCAAAGCCCCCCGCCGCCCCCGACCAAAGCCCGCCGCCCCAAGCCCGCCGTCCAGCCCCCGACGCCCCCACCCCAAGCCCGCCGCCCAGCCCCCAACGCCCCCGACCCAAGCCCGCCGCCCAGCCCCCGCCGCCCCCGTCCCAAGCCCGCCGCCCAGCCCCCGACGCCCCCGCCCCAAGCCCGCTGCCCAGCCTCGACGCCCCCGCCCCAAGCCCGCCGCCCAGCCCCCGACGCCCCTGCCCAAAGCCCGCCGCCCAGCCCCCGACACCCCCGCCCCAAGCCCGTCGCCCAGCCCCCGATGCCCCCGCCCTAAGCCCGCCGCCCACCCCACGACGCCCCCGCCCCAAGCCAGTCGCCCAGCCCCCGACGCACCCTCCCCAAGCCCGCCGCCCAGCCCCCGATGCCCCCGCCCCAAACCAGCCGCCCAGCCCCCGAATGTCCCCAAGCCCGCCGCCCCCGCTGTCCCTCCGTCGACATCGCAACATAGAGAGAGAGAGATTGAAAGAGAGAGAGAGGGGATTACTTTCGAAAGAGAGAGAGGAGAGGACGTCGACGTCGTTCACCGAAGCCGCGAGAGAGAGAGAGAGAGAGAGAGAGGAGAGAGATTGAATTTGGGGAAAATGCAAAAAATTTCTCCCATCTTTTTATTTAAGTCTGGAACGTAAATTTAGCGACAGAATAGCGACTGCTAATAATTCGTCGCCAATTGGTCGCTATTATTGATTATCCGACTGAATATCCGTCGCTACGTAGTCGAAAAAATGTACCGCCAATTTTCTACACAATTTCTGCCAAATAATCGACTACGTAGCGACGACTGGCCATCCGTCGCTATAATTCCGACAGCCTAGCGACGGATATGCGACCTCTCCTCCCCCTAAAATTAAAATAAAAATAGCAAAGGCGTGTGGTCGGTAATCAGTCGGTGAGCGGCCACGAAGCCGTCGCTAACGCCGACTAAAAAATTCCGTCGCTAAATATCCGTCGCTAATTTAGTGTATTTTGGTAGTGATCTATCAGAGGCAGGAATCATAATTGTGTACTTGCATCGACTTTACAAGAATATTCTGTAGATTTTGCTAATCACCAGGGTCTAGATAGGCTTCAGGTTAAGCATTACAACAGACACATATAGGACACATTAATTTTCGGTCACGGACTGCTTTGGCACCAATTTATACCGGTGTTAATTTATTTTGGAGTGTCAGTATACTTTGGAGTGTCTGTATATGTCAAACATTACATAACTTGGACAAAGCTTGGAATAGATATTTAAACACATAATTACCTACTTTAATTGTAAACCTTTGCTCACATAGCAAGGACACAAGACTATAGAAAGTTATGGACTACCTGTCAAAGGAAGTTCTCAATTGTGTGGAGTTTTCCCGTTGCGATGGCCATCCGACCCATGTAAATAGCAAGTTGGTCAGAACCGGAAAATGGACTAAGCAAAGCAGAAACGAGTGTATCGGCTAAAGATTGCTGCAAAGCTTCCATCCCTATGATAAGGCATCCTCAGTCTGCTTATAATAAGACATTCACAAAACAGCATAAACTTTTTATAAAAAAAATAAAACATACGCATCTTTATAATATTAAACTTTTGTTGCAGTTGTCTTTTCACACATCCACTCCTCAACCAACTTGCCCCATTTGAACAAAAAAACTTAGCAGCACAATGAAATGTTGTTTATGTAGTGTGTGTTCTGTAAATGACCTAACAATCACAGCTAGTCAGTTGGATTTTTTATTCTCTTCAAGAAAACTAAAAACTGCAACGTCAAGGATTATAATATGTGTTAAAGTTTATTTTGTAAGACATGTTTATAAGACTAGATGTATATGTGAGGCTCACTCTTGTACCCTTTGAGAAGATAAACCTGTTACCTCAGCATATAAAAACTGATTCTTCAATATGATGCATCATATGATAGAAAAACTGCATTTATCAGTAAGACTACAAATAAATATTTCGAGCACATAATATCCTTCTTAACAATGTTCCAATCCTTCTGATAAACAATTAAATAAAGGAATATCATCAAGCATGGTAGATAAAAAATACATTTCTAACTTCGTAACAACTCTCTTACCATTAACATTCTAGCAGTTACTTACAAGAAGAAAAAAGATATGAAATTCTTCCAAAATAACTGGTCCACAAGCAAGTCCATTTAATTAAGAAGGAAATCCAATATATGAACACTACATTTTCCTGCCCAATTCTTTTGAGAAAGATGACTTCACCGTAAATACCAACAAATGCTGACTACGAACAAAACATTGTCAGTCTCCATCATCTTTTAAAAGTGGCTTGATACTAAAATACATAACGTGCATTTGAAAGCTTCTTGACTTGGTTTTGGACCTTCTAATTGCAAATAATTCATTAAATAAAAAGATTATGACAAGAATAAAATTTTGTTACATAAATATAAACTTACTTTAGTTCTCTTAACAAACCTAATTTTCTAGAGTAGATAGATGTACTTTGGTCATAATTTTGTCATCAATGGCTGAAATTCGACATGCAGTTGAAAGCTTCATCTCATTAAACCTTATTTGACAACTACCATTTCCTTCGAAAGAATGTGATCAAGTAGGTAGAAAGCTCCAACATTCTCAACATAACAAAAAGTGATATATGCATAATGTTTCCTTTTGATAAAAGATTTGTTGATAAATGCCTAATTTTCACATTCTAGGCACAATCTAATCTAATAAGTAACCAAAATAATATCATTCCAAAATTCACATAAAAATGGACAATATGTCATTCATTATTCCAGGAAGAACAATATGTCATCCCAAAATTCTAAACACAATGTCATTCATTATTCCAGGATGAACAGACAAATATAGTTCCGTAGGTGAATAGAAGATTAAAAAAATTTGCAAGTGTGTTCTCATGGTACAAGAAGTGTGTGTATCCTACGAAATCCCCAATTTTGAAATCCACAATTTTGACAACAATAAGAATCAATAACATATAATTGATCGAACATATAAAATACATAGATCAAAATAAAGCACAAAAAATCTTAAGATGGATCGAAGAAAAAAACTTTTACAATGAATTTGTAGAGAAGAAATCGATCGGTTCAAGAAATCAAAGTAAACCCTAAAATAATTCGCATGAGCACAACAAAGTCCGTGTCGGGCATAAACATTTTTCTAATTTCTTTGTCCGTTCTCCAAACCCTAAAATAATTCCCAAAAAAATCTAAAAATCAAATCCCTAAAATAACAAAATCCCTAAAATTATTTCAAATTCTAAGCATAACACTAATAATCAATCAAAATAACAAATTTACCAAGAAAATGGACAAAATCACAAAAAATACATCAAGGGTTTGAGAATCCATACCTCAGGGAATACATCAAGGAGTTGAGAATCCGTACCTCTGGGAAGAATATCACACGTGAGAGAGGGAGAGAGAGAGAGAGAGAGAGAGAGAGAGAGAGAGATCCGAGAGTGAGAGAGAGAGCACAACCGAGAAGCCGAAAAAGAGAGTGAGAGAGAAGAATAAAATAAGAGAGAAATAGATATCCATCGTAAATGAAAACTTGAGGGAATGGAAAAACAGGGGGAAATGAAAATTGAACTGGAGAATTTTATAAGAAAGGAAACTAAAAATATATATATCTTTCACAACGTGCTGGAGCATCGTAAATGAGTGTTCAATCACAACGTGCACTAAAGCATGCCGTAAATGAGTCTTCAATTTCAACGTGCAAAAATATACGCCATAAATGAGTCTTCAATCACAACGCACTGTAACCACCACTTTCTAAATTGGAATTTTAGTAATTTTGTGATATTTTGATTTTATTATTTTATTAGTTAATTGATTGGGTGTAGCTTTGATTGGTGTTTTGGTAGTAGAGGTGGTTTAACCTTAGTCAACCTTGATTAGAAGACTAACCATTGATTAGAATTATTTTTGGCTTTTTAGATTTTAATTTAGAGCTATTGTCCATTTTAGAAAACATTTAAATTATTTTAAGTCATTTTACACATAACCTTTAAGCCTTTTTGTCAATGGGCCTTTAAACCAACTTAAGAAAGTGCTTGGCCCATGAATAAATCCTAACCCTAATCCCCCATGACTTGGCCGGCCAAACAACAGCAGCCCCCTTTTAATTTGTGAGAAACTTGTAGCCGTCACAAATTCAAAACCTACTTTTTCCTTCTCCTCCAAAGGTCCCATTTTCGTTTTCTCACCAAATCCTTCCAAACGAAGTGCGTTGTGATCATTGGGAGGAGAGGAACCTGGGAGACTTGCTAGTGAGGGATTGGAGGCGTTTGATAAAAGGAAATCACATCGACGCATTCAAATTTTGACTCTAATAGGTAAACCCCTCTAAATACTTGTTATTCCTAATTTTCTTTGTAGATGCATCCATATAGGCACCCCAGACCTGTGCATGAAGTTTGGTAGGTTTTTGTGTTCGTTTGATAGTCGTATCGGACACATGTCGGTCCATTGGAACAAGTGTTCGACGAAATGCCATTAGAACTAAAAGTTGGTATTTTTGATTCTGTTTTCACGAATTTCTTGCTGTTATTATTTGAAATAACTTTCTGAAGACGGATCTTGATTCGACATGATTTCAGTGTCCGAATCGGATACGAACACGCGTGCACGAGGCCGTGCACGGCCCCGTGCTTGCCTTGCTGTCCGAGTGTCATAACTCGAAGCACATTACTCTGTTTCATATGAAATTTCAAGGACACGTGGGGGCAACCTCTGCCCACGTGCCCCTAAAATTTTACGATGTTTCGTGGAGCGTGTGCGCGAAGAAATGCAACGCGCTTGGGTCAGCCCGTACTGCATGCGGCTGAAAAGTGCCGCTGACACGGCCTTCGTACGCAAACACAACATGAAGATGACCCATTCCAAGAGCACGAGCACGAGCCCTAAACCTAGGCTAACCATAGACTCAACCGTGGTACAAAATGGCTTGCGTCTGAGCTACGGACGTCGACATGTGCACGAGGCCGCGTACATGCGTGTGTACAGCCCTGCAGTTTGTGTGTCATAACTCGATGGATATGACTTGTTTCTTATGAAATTTTCTGGATACGTGGGGGCAACCTCTGCCCACATTTTCCTAAAATTTTACGAAATTTTGTTGAGTATACGCAAAGTTATCGCGTCTGCACTGATTCGGCTGATACCGTGCGTGCGCGTACGTGCCCGTGCGGTACGCATTCGTAGACACGATATGGACATGAGTTCGACCCCGTGAGTACCCGAGTACGTCACACATGTAGAACCTTCGTGTTTGCCAAGTTTCATGAGTTCTCGTTGAGTATTTTGTGTTTGGGCTTCGAGTTGGATTTTTGGGTTTTGATTTATATATCTATTTTGAGTTGTTTGTTATAATTCGATTTTCTGAGAATTACACTACAACAGATATGGGATACGATAGCGTGCTCAGAACGCTGTAGAATTAACTCAAATTTATGAGTTTATATGAAGTTAGATAGATTCTGGACTTGTGGGTATTAGTCTCTAATTTACATTCAAAGTTTTCTACCTATACGTTAATATAGCCTCTTTATATATATATATAAATATATATATATATATAAGATATAATATATATATATGTGTGTGTGTGTGTGTGTGGTGTGTGTGTGTGTGTGTGTGTGTGTGTGTGTGTTTGTGTGTATATATATTTTTGTGTGTGTGTATATAATATATATATATAAATATATATATATATATATATATATATATAGATATATATATATATCTATATATATATATATATATCTATATAATAGACACACACACACACACACCCACACACACACACAATATATATATATATATAATATATA
>JANAVB010027405.1:0-48953 GCA_029216955.1 Iris pallida | reverse complement strand
CAAGCGCCTGTTCTTGGAGCGATTCTACGAAGTAGGACAGGACGTCACTATGTCCACGCTCATGGACGTCGTCCAAAGGGAGAAGGAGTTGACAAGGAACTATATCGAGCGGTTCCGCCAGACCGCCATGAAACTGCCCTCCGGAAATCCAGATTCCTCTTTGATTGAGATCTGCCAAAAGAGACTGCTTCCTACGATCAGTCTCTGGATGGGCGAAAGTCAATTCAAAGACTGGAAGGCATTCATCATCATCGCTACAAGCGCCGAAGAACGACTAAAGAAGGCTCGCCAACTGGGGTTGCACATCTCGGAAGAAGAAAACAAGGGCAAGCGTCCCAACAACGATAATGGGGGTAACCCCTCCAACAATCGGGACAGTAAGGGAAAGCAGGCTATGGTTGCTGACACAGCACAAAAGCTCGAGTCACAACCAGCAGACAAACAATGGCCGCAAATCGATTACTCCTTCGAAGATGGCCACGTCAAGCCTATCTTGGATATGCTCATAAGGGGGTAGAATTCAGCTTCCTCCACCAAGACGGAAGCCTCGGCCGGCTGATCTGGAGAACCCTAAGTTCTACCATTATCACCGTTATGTACACCACGCTACACACAACTGCTACCAACTAAAAAGGTACATCCAAAGCCTTATCGATTCGAACGCTTTGGCCATCGACTTCGAAGAGGTAACCGTAGCAGCCAATATGGTGTCCGTACAATTCGGCAGCTTCCCTCCGACGGAGACTCAAGACGGGGTGATCCCCGTCCCCCTGGCAACAATAAGATTACCAATCTTCCTCCTCCCCGAGATCAGGCTGCCGGTCTAGTACCTCTCACCACCTCACGAGGGGAGGTCATGTGGGTCCATCCAGACTTGGTATCAGAAGTAACTCGGCCCACACTATCTCCACCAACAAAAGGAAGAGTGGAAAAATCAGGACCTGCCACACAATCTCAGCAGACAACGAGGAAGCTACAGCCGTCGTCACGCGGTCCGGAGCGCAATCCCAACCTGTGGTTGACAACCCAACCGAAAATCATCAACCCAATACAACTGATGCTCCGGGACCGGCTCAGCCTTCGACGACCGACAAGCCTAGGCCGAAGAAGACTCGCTTCGATAAATCCCTCTGAAAGGACGCAGTCCAAGGGCTAGAGAGGCCTTATAACTTTGACATCTTAGCACAATTGGCTAACACTCCGGCCAAATTGTCACTATACGAACTCCTAAGGCTCTCCAAGGACGTTCGTATAGCATTGAGCGAAGCACTCCAAAATGCCGATGCCTATCTCGCTCAATCCAACCTCACCGGGGAGACTCACCCGTGGATCTCCAAGACAGTGCCTGCACGGGAGCAATACCCAACATCGTCTTCACTCAGCAGGACATGCTCATCAAAACCAACTTACAGGATCGCCCGCTATACTACACGGGATATCGGCGACGTGAAGGTGGATCGGATGCACATTGATCCTGGTTCTTCCATAAGCATCATACCGAAGGGTCTGCTACATCATCTCCGTATCCCAATGCATCGCCTGACACCTACAAGCACCGCCATCAGCGATTTCAATTTGGGCAGGAGCTACCCTATTGGGAAGATTCATCTGAAGTGTCAAATTGGTGACCTCCAATCCGAAGTCACCTGCTACGTCATAGATGCAGACACTTCTTACAACATCCTCTTGGGGTGCCCATGGATACACGATTATATGATCGTGCCTTCCACGCTACACCAGTGCTTCAAATACGTCGACAAATACGGCTTCGTGAAGACAAAATTTGCTGATATCGATCCCTTCAAAGGGGTCGTATCCTACTACTCAGACTCCTGCCTATACGAAAAGTCGAAGAGGCACCTTGATGAAGGAGACGCACAAGCTCATACTGAGACAGCCACGGGATCAGAAGGACCCCTGACGATCCACCTCCAAGCTCGCAAACCGGGCAAGTCCGTACCCCTCACCGCCACTCTACGGAAGGACGCGATCAGCCTCTCGGCGCAAGAAGAGCAGATGATAATCCGGCTGCCAAGGTCCGGCCAAGTGCCGAGATCCACAACGGAGCCACTAACAATCAGGTTACCAAGAGTCAGCCAACCACAAGCAGGGAAGCTCAACCCCTCGGACAAGCCCATGACGATACGCCTTCCCAGGAAGGGTCGTCACCCCGATGCAAGGTCTGACACTTCCAGCGAACCAGCCACTCTTCGCTCCACATCCAATGCCAAACTGGGGGTCGCTAGTCTGCCAACAACTCCCCGCCTGCGCCATTAACTAAACCACTGACAATCAAGCTTCCTAGGACGTCCTCTCAGTCTTCGTTCACACAGGGGGTAGCCGAAGAGGAACCGGAGCTAGCCAAGTATATGGCTACCCACACCAATGTCCCCTCCGCTGATGATGTAATTCCCCTAGAAAAGATACCTTACTTCATCAATAAAGGGTTATCTTTGAACTACACCGAGCTCAATAAGCTATGTACAATGTATGCTATGGAATACGGTATAGGCGCTCACCTACAAACACAGGTGACAAATGTGTACAACGCGATCCAGCTTACTCCAGTAGAAGACGCTTATCGAATATTCGAATGAGGAGATCATCCGATCATCTTCGGCGGACAAACAACCCACATCCCCGCACCATAGAAGAAGTCGACCTCGGGTTAGATGCCGGGAGACTGCCTCTGTATCTCTATAGCCCTCAATCCAAATATCTCATGCAGAAACAGGGGTATGATCTAGAGACGACGCCAGGGTTGAACTACGGTACTGGGCGACGATTACCCTTGAAACCCCCAGCCCCGACAGGCAAACTACGGAACTACTATAACAAAACTCGATGTGGGTTAGGGTATGTAACGCCTACTACGACCCCTGAAAGTTCAGATGAAGAATGCGACTGGCAGTCACATTCAACCGGATCACCAACTTCCGACTTAGATACCAGCATCGGAGATGTGTTCAGACAAGTCATGTCAGTCAATATGGCGTTCGCCGACGCTTACGAGGAAGACGAAGACATCCCCAAAATCCTCGAGCTAGAGCCATGGGCCCAGCAATTAGACGCGCAATGAGAAAAGCGGTTCGAACTGAGAGAACCTCCTACTGAAGATGAGGTCATACAAGTGGATCTCGGCAGCGAATCTTCTCCAAAACCGATCTTCATCAGTAAAAGCCTAACCAACGAAGAACGGGAGTCGCTGTTAGAACTTGTCAGAGAGTACATTGATGTGTTCGCTTGGAGCTATGAAGACATGCCCGAGTTAAATCCTGACATCGCTCTTCACAAACTCAATATTCGACCAGATGCGAAGCCAGTCAAACAACAACAGCGACGCTTCCGCCCAGGCATCATAGACGCGATCGAAGCTAAAGTCAACAAACTGATAGCTAGCGACTTCATTCGTGAGGAGCAACATCCCGATTGGGTTGCCAATATAGTACCCATCCTCAAGAAGAATGGGAAGATTCGAATCTGCATCGACTTTCGTAACCTGAACGACGCATGCCCCAAAGATGAGTTCTTCCTTCCTATCACAGACATCATGATCGACAATACCTGCGACTTCGAATGCATGTCATTCATGGATGGCTTCTCGGGGTACAACCAAATCAAAATGTCTCCTAACGACGAAAAGCATACATCATTCTGAACACCGATTGGTACGTACTGCTACACAGTCATGTCTTTCAGTTTAAAGAATGCTGGCGCCACATATCAGAGAGCTATGAGCATCATCTTCAGAGACCACTTACGCAAGATGGTAGAATGCTATGTCGACGATATAGCCGTCAAGAGCCGTAGCAAGGGAGACCATCTGCACGATCTAAGGACGGTATTCGACCTAATATGAACGCACAATTTGAAAATAAACCCTACGAAGTCCTTCCTGGGCGTATCAAACGGAAAGTTCTTAGGCTTCATCATCACTGCAAAGGGTATCCATGTAGACCCTGAAAAGACAAAAGCAATCATGGAGATGGGTCCTCCGAAAAATCTCCGCTAACTCAGAGGCCTTCAAGGAAGGCTAGCTTACATCAGAAGGTTCATTTCCAACCTCTCCGGGCGATGCCGATCATTCATGCACCTCATGAAGAAAGGAGTCTCGTTCGTATGGGACGAAGAATGCCAGCGCACTTTCGACAGCATCAAAGAATATTTGTCAAATCCTCCAGTCTTGGTGGCCCCAGTCCCTGGAAAACCATTCCTGCTCTATGTACGAGCAATGGAACACTCCCTCGGTGCCCTGTTGGCACAAAACAATGATACATGCCACAAACAAGCCATATACTATCTCAGCTAAATAATGGTGGGACCCGAGCACCGATACACCGTAATTGAGAAGGAATGCCTCGCCTTGGTGTTCGCCATTCAGAAGACGCGACACTATGTCATCGGACAAACGATACATGTGATCTCACGGGTCAACCCTCTCAGAGTCCTCATGACCAAACAAGGGGCACTTAGCTCTCGACTCGCTACAAGGGCAATATTGCTATCCCCTTATCATATGATCTTTGTCCCACAAAAGGCAGTCAAAGGTCAAGCCCTGGCAGACTTTTTAGCAGCCCACCCATGCTCGGAGTCCTCCAGAATATACGAAGAGATCCCAGACGAGGTCGCCAACTCGCATGCAACCTCTCACGAGGCTATATGGCAAATGTTCTTTGACGGTGCTTCAAGGACCGGACCTAAAGGCAATATAGTCGTCGGAGTCGGGGTAGTGCTGGTCTCCCCTTCCGAATTAGTGATCAACCGTGCCTATTCCCTCACAGAACCCTGCTCTAACAATGTGGTCGAGTACAACGCTCTGGTCATTGGCCTCCAACTTACAAGAGAGCTGGGGGTAGAATACCTTGAAGCATACGGCGATTCCTAACTAATCGTCAATCAGATCCGAGGTTCGTACGAAGTCCATCACGAAGACATGATCCCTTATCACCAAATAGCGATCGATATCATCTCGTCATTTGAGGGGTTCTTCATCGAACATGTCCCCAGACTCCGAAACATCGAAACAGATGCCTTAGCCGGTCTTACCGCTTTCCTAGCCGTTCCGAATTATGACCGCCAATCAGTGGAAGTGATAGGCCATGAACTGGTCTGTCCTAAAAACAATATACAATTCGTAGCAAGTTATTCTGTACAGACGATCGATGACGCCCCAGATTGGAGACAACCATTCATCGACTTCGTCATCTACGACATCCTGCCCGAGAACCCAAAGGAAGCCACTTCCATCAGAAGGCGTTCCCTCAGATTCTTCTACAATACAGAGACGAAGATGCTGTATCACCGCTCTTACGACGGATTATTACTTCGGTGTCTGTCCAACATAGAAGCCAAAGAAGCAGTACGAGAAGCTCACGACGGTGTCTGTGGGGCCCACCAGCCCGGCCCAAAACTACAAGATCGCCTTCGCCGAATGGGCTATTATTGGCCCACAATGGTGGCAGATGCGATAGATTATGCTAGAAAATACAAAGCTTGCCAAGTCCACGCGGACTTCATTCATCAACCATCCGAATTTCTACATCCGACGGTGGCGTCCTGGCCATTCGAAGCATGGGGAATGGATATCATTGGTCCAATCACCCCACCTTCCTCCCGAGGATATCGCTTCATACTTGCGATCACGGATTACTTCTCCAAGTGGGCAGAAGCTGTCCCTCTCGCAGAAGTCAAGACTTCGAACGTGATCAGCTTCTTTAAGCATCACGTCATCTACCGCTTTGGACTGCCCCAAAGGATCATCCATGATAATGGCCCGCAGTTTGCAAGCCACGCATTCTATCGGTTTTGCGATAAACACCGTATTCAGAATATCGCTTCGACGCCATACAACCCAACAGCAAATGGGTTAGCAGAGGCGTTCAACAAAACGATCATCAAACTCCTCAAGAAGTTCGTCTCTTCTAACAAGCGCGATTGGAACGAGAAGCTCGATGAATGCTTATGGGCTTATCGCACCACAGTTCGAACAGCCACCGGGAATATACCATTCTTCCTGGTGTACGGGAGTGAAGCGGTTCTCCTGTTAGAAACTCAAATACCCTCACTCTGCGTCGCCCTCACTTATCAATTGACAACGGATGACAACTACCAACGTCGACTGCAAGAGTTAGAGGCCTTAGATGAAAAGTGCCTCCTAGCTCAGCAAAGAATCGAGCTATACCAAGCACGCATCTCAGGAGCCTTCAACAAGAAGGTCAAAATCAGAATATTCCGAGTGGGTGATCTTGTTCTGGCAGTCCGAAGGCCGATGGTCATGACTCACAAGACCGCCGGCAAGTTCCAGCCAAAGTGGGAAGGTCCATTTATCATAGAGACAGTATTCTCCAACGGTGCTTACCGCCTCGTAAAACAAAATGGAGACTTGCTCATGCTGCCCGTCAACGGCAAGTTCCTGAAGAAATACTATGTTTAAATAATATTTTCTAGATTTTTGAGTCACGTACCCGCTGGTACCACTGAACTCGCTCTATAAATTTTCGGATTATCGAGTCATGTATCCGCTGATACCACTGAACTCACCCTCATAGTTTTCCAGATTCTTGAGTCATGTATCCGCTGATACCACTGAACTCGCTCCACAAATTTCTAGATTCTCGAGTCATGTCCGCTGAAACCACTGAACTCACTCCATAAACTGTCAAATTTTCGAGTCACGTACCCACTGGTACCACTGAACTCACCCTCATAGTTTTCCAGATTCTCGAGTCATGTATCCGTTGATACCACTAAACTCACCCTCATAGTTTTCCAGATTCTCGAGTCATGTCTCCGCTGATACCACTGAACTCACCCTCATAGTTTTCCAGATTCTCGAGTCATGTATCCGCTGATACCACTGAACTCACTCCATGAACTGTCAGATTTTCGAGTCACGTACCCACTGGTACCACTGAACTCACACTCACCATATTCTAAATTTCCGAGTCACGTACCCGCGTGTACCGCTGAACTCATGCCCTTCTTCCACAAAGATATTCCAAACTTCCAAGTCATGTACCTGCTGGTACCTCTGAACTTACACTTTGATTCCAACATTGTCGAGTTATGTACCCATCGGTACCCCTGAACTTACATCCTGGTCACTCTTTTGAAATAAAGTCATGTATAACCATACCGCTAAACTTTCTTCCTACAAGAGATCCTCCCTCACGATCTAATACCTGCACTCCAGGTGCACAACAAAGGTAACGGGTCCACAAACTTCCAAGACGGCCATGTCCTCATTACCTCTGAGTCGTCCCACTTCCGCCAAAAAACAAATCACCCCCTACATAGAACTTCCATGTCCTTATACCTTTGAGTTGTTCTATGTACCCCCCTGTCAAAGAGACCCTCATGCTCACCATGTCCTCAGCACCTCTGAGTCAGTATGATTGGTTCCTTTCTTTTAAACTCATTGTCCGTATCCAAAACCAGGGTATGTTAGGGACAATGGGTCCACGCAAAATAACCCGATAAAAAGGACTATTACAAAGCAAAAGAGTGAAGCAAATATATATTCCATTCAGTCAGAAATCAGTTATATCCACACAGTTACAGGAAAGTTCTTCATTACAGACAAGACACCTCAAACCCCTAGTTACAGAAATACGTATACAACTCCTTCAACCACATTACGTATGAAGGATGCAACTGAGGAAGATCCTCGTCCAGAATGGGAGAATCAGGATTCCCAGTGGTGTCACCCTCAGCAGTCTCGACAGGGGGAGGACGTCGTCCCTCTCAGGCTCCGATTCTTCTTTTATTGTCTCATCCTTAACAGAGGGAGGCCCCTGATTGACGCCAGGGAGCGACGGATCCTCTACCACTGCAATATCAGCACTCGGTAGAGACACTATAAGAACCAAAAGACAAAAAAAAGTAATGAGAAGTGATGAAAACAGTCAGAAGATATTCAGAAGTGTTCATGTCGCTCGTTTAAAGACAACTCTTATGCGGCTTGGGCATGAAATATATTCCATACGGCTCATAGGACGTGTATGCGGACCACGTAATCTAAAAAGCTCGCATCAAAATGATTATGCACGAAGCAATACAGCAGAGCAGCATCTTTTAGGGTTTCAGAGCACCCAATCTTCCGTACAGTTTTTACCTTCGACAACAACATGAATATCAAGACGAACGGGGGGTGCGGCAATTGAAGACGAAGCCGACTTCCTGCTCCTAGCCGCAACCTTTTTTACTGCCTTGGAAGCCCTAGGTGCCATCGTTGTCTGTCAGTTGGAAGAAGAAAGCAAGACAAAAATCTTAATCAGAAAGAGTCTAAGAGAGAAATCCTTCTAAATACCCTTCCATTTATAGAAAAAGGAGGACCAAGACCGATGCTTCGTACAAAGTAGTCGACTCTTCGGCTATCGATACGGACTAGTTAATTAGAGGTCAGAAACTCCTAGAATCCTGCCCCAAAAAGGTTTGTATGCATGACATAATGGCGTGGCGAGAAGCTATGCGGCTGAATAATTCATGCGGCCGAGACTTCTATGCGGTCAGAACTCCATCTGCGGCTAGAGGAACCCGGTCATGCTTCTTATTCAAAGTATTTCAATTTTACAAATTAAAAACTTTGAAGGGGGTCCTGTGGAAGCATGGAAAATACTAAAGGAAATGGTTCATGCGGCCAGGAAAGATCCATGCGGCTCAGAAAACTCATGCGGCACAAGGAGCTATGCGGCACAAAGCATTTCATGCGGCTCAGAAGACACGTGACCTGATAGTGCCCCCCTCCACCCATGCTGCATTAATTGCTATGACGGCTGACCCCTTTGAAAAGTTGACAGCCCTGACACCAAAGGCAGGTAATTATGGCTCTGCCATAATGATGAATCTCTAGGGAAGAGGAAAGAAATCTCTGACACTAATCTTCCGAGAGCCATAAAAATGCCACATGGATTTGCCACATGGGCATTCGTATGCGGCTCGCTTCTCATACGGCTCAGAATAAATCCGATGCGGCTCAGGCCATAGGAGCCTCATACGGCTCGAGCAAAGGACTTCCCATGCGGCTCAGAAGTAAATCCATCCTATACGGCTCAGGCCATAGGAGCCTCATGCGGCTCGAGCAAAGGACTTCCCATGCGGCTCAGAAGTGAATCCATCCTATACGGCTCAGGCCATAGGAGCCTCATGCAGCTCGAGCAAAGGATTTCCCATGGGGCTCAGAAGTAAATCCATCCTATGCGGCTCAGGCCATGAAAGCCTCATGCGGCTCGAGCGAGGACTTCTCATGCGGTTCAAGAAGATCATATCCATGCGGCCCAGGCGGATATATACCTATACGGCCCACAAGGATTACTCCTCTGTGGTTAGAGGATTCAAATAAAGGCCACTGCCCACACAGCCCTGACACGTGGGCTCATATTCATATGTGGCTCACTATTCGTGCGGTCCAGATTCTCCTCAGCAGCTCCTAGGATACGTGTCCTAAACCGATTAATTCCTCAGACTGGCTGTCATTAAAGATTGGGTCAGATCTCAATAGATCTGGGACACGTGGCAGAAGAATAAGATCTGATTTATTCGCAGATATCAGAAGATCAGTATAAGGAAGATTTATTCCAATCAACATTAATTGCTCATAGAATTTGGTGCAATCTACACCTAATGGCCCAGATTCATCATAATTAAAACGAATGGCCAAGATGGACCAATCTCCAAGCCGCCGCCATCTCCATAAGCTAATCATTGGCAACCCTAATGATCACATCCTACTATTATAAATAGCAAGGTGCCATTCCCTTATAAATAGATACAATTTCAGAGAGAAAAATACGTATATACAGAGAGACCCCCAATAGTCAAAAAGAAAGAATACACAGAGAGAGAGAAGCCAAAAGAGCAACAGAGGAGCAAGAAGAGCATTTCTTCGTCAACGTCTACCATCTTTTCGCAGGGAGCCAAGGCTGCATACCGATGGTCTAAGGAGTAAGGCAGGGCTGCCGTCGCCTTCCGGAGCCTCTATCGTCACCCCCAGAATCTAAAATAAACAATTGTACTTAGACTGCTGTACCTAGGTTTTTGTCCCAAGGCTTTCTTTGTACAAGCGAGTTTGTAACGTGAAGTAAAAGTTCGGTCCTCCGATAATTATTCTGTTCTTTTATATTTCATGGCAAACATGGAGGTATGTTCCATTCCCACCAAGATATAAACCGTTCAATATCAATCCTTATGATGGCAAGACCTCAGCAAGTCGGTATATCACTTAATTCGAAGTCACCACCGACTATCTGCCCCATGACGATGCCATTCTCACACGATTATTCATCGAGGCATTGGAAGGAGTCGCCTTCGACTGGTATCGCAACCTGCCGGACAACTGCATCCACTCCTTCGTCGGCTTCAAGCACATGTTCTTGGAGAGATTCTATGAAGTAGGGCAGGACATCACCATATCCACCCTCATGGACGTCGTCCAAGGGGAGAAAGAGCTGACAAGGAACTACATCGAGCGGTTCTGCCAAACCACCATGAAGTTGCCCTCTGGAAATCCAGATTCCTTCTTGATTGAAATTTGCCAAAAGAGACTCTTCCCAACAATCAGTCTCTGGATGGACGAAAGTTAATTCAAGGACTGGAAGACGTTCATCATCAGCGTCGAAGAATGATTGAAGAAGGCTTACCAACTGGGATTGCACATCTCGGACGGAGAGAACAAGGGCAAGCGTCCCAACAACGATAATGGGGGTAGCCCCTCCAACAATCGGGACATCAGGGGAAAGCAGTCTATGGTGGCCGATACAGCACAGAAACCTGAGCCAAAGCCAGCAGACAAACAATGGTCGCAAATCACTTACTCCTCCGAAGACGGTTACGTCAAGCCCATCTCGGACATGCTCATACAAGGATACAGAATCCAGCCTCTACTACTAAGATGGGAACCGCGGCTGGCAGAGATGGAGAACCCAAAGTACTGCCATTACCATCACTATGTCCACCATGCCACATACGACTGCTACCAGCTGAAATGGTACATCCAAAATCTCATCGATTCGGATGCTTTGGCCATCGATTTCGAAGAGGTAACGGTGGCAGCCAATATGGTGTTGGTACAATTCGACAGCTTTCCTCTGATGGAAACTCAAGACAGGGTGGTCTCCATCCCTCTGGCGACAATGGAGATTGCTAATCTTCCACCTCCCCGAGACCAGGCAGTCGGCCTTGTACCTCTTACCACACCATGAGAAGAAATCATGTGGGTCCATCTAGACTTGGTGCCAGAGATGACTCAACCTACGCCACCCTCTGTCGTCAAAAAGAAAAATGGGAATATCAGATCATGCCACACGATTTCTGCGGAAGTCGAAGAGGCTACTGCCGTAGTCACCCGATCTGGGGCACACACGCTGCCTCCGTCAGGCAACCCAGCAGATGACCATCAGCCTGCTACCAATGATGTAATGCCTGTGGTTCGTATTACATATTTCTGGGATACGTGTACGTATTTATTCTTGTATTGTATGATTTCCTTGCTTAATTTCCTCCCTGGGCTTGGCTTATTCTTGGTTTGGGTTGGCTTGGTTCGGTTTGGGATTGCTCTTAGTTCATCATGAACCAAGGGGTGAACCCCCTACCTACCACCACCACTCATATTTATTACCTATTCTTCTCTCTCTTCATTAATCTCTTCTTCTTCTTCCATTTACTCCCTTTACCTACCAGAGAGAGGGAGAGTAAGGTCTAGGCAAGTGCAACTTGCTTCCATAAGAGAGCTTATTTTTATTATTCTATTAGCATCTCCTCATGTTTCTAAGACACATTAGGACTTGTCATTTTCTATTTTGAGGCTTTAATTTTTGTAGATCTAAAAATTGGTTTTTTTTAGATTTTGGTGGTTTTGATCTATCAAACTTCTTTGTTTTCAAGTTTTGATGGTTCTATGTTGTAGAAAATTTTATTCTACCCAATTTTGACCTTTAAAAAGTTGGATTTGGACTTATTTCAACCAAGTTATGGACTTTTGAAGCTTTGGGTTCAAACCATGGAGTTCTTGCTGATTTGGAGAAGACAGTGAGCAGTGCGCGAGCTTTTTAGCTTGTGCCACTGAGTTGTGTGCGCTCTTTAGCGCAGCGCAGTCTGGACCTCATACGCTGTCTTTTGAAAGCGTATGTCTTGCATACGCTGCCTTGACAAAGGAGTCGTATGTCTTGCATACGCTGCCTTGACAAAGGAGTCGTATGTCTTGCATATGCTGCCTTGATGAGGAGTCGTATGGAACTCATACGCTGCCTTGATGAGGAGTCGTATGGACCCCATACGCTGCCTTGATGAGGAGTCGTATGGAGTACATACGCTGCCTTTTGGAAGCGTATGTCTTGCGTAGCCTGACCTGAGCGTAGCCTGACCTGAGCATAGCCTGACCTGAGCGTAGCCTGGCTTGAGCGTAGCCTGACTTGAGCGTAGCCTGGCTTGAGCGTAGCTTGACCTGAGCGTAGCCTGATTACCCTGGATCTTCTATAGCCTTGTATATTGATATTTTATTAGATGTTTAACGTCCATTCTATATCCTTACGCCTTTTGTCCTGAACTTGATAATCACAAATTTACTTGATATGGAATTGATAATTTAGCATGACGTGATAGTAACCCGTAGTGGTGCACTCCTGAATAACCTGACATGAATATCTCGAATAGCTGTTGCGACGGCTACCTGACATGACATGACCTGTATAATTAATCTGGATACTGTGGGCGATTGTGTTTGTATAAATAAACTAGTCCTGTCTTGCATCATGTCTAGGGCAGGGACTCCTGAGTACCACGGTCAGGAGTACCTACTAAAATGAACTAAGGCTAATAACTAGATTAATACATTAGTCATGACGAGATTTCCAGCTACAGGTAATCCCGTTACCTGGGCACGCCTTGGGATCTGTAGCCTGCCGTCGAGTAGGGCACATTTCCAGTACACTGCCATGTATTGCACCCTTCAAGCTACCTAAGGGTACATTCGTTTCCTGGACGATGTACACACCTGAATTCAACTCTAATCTTTTAACCCGGGTAACCTGGATGGTCTGCAGGGCTTGTGGCTGTGGAATAATCTTACTGCATCTTGTTAGTAATTAGGCTTGTGACAACCCTAGTTAGTTAAAGTATCAAGCCGTAATTCTTGCATGGCCGTGAAGTGATTGGACGGAGTCTAACCAGTCTAGTCTTGCCCTGATCCTGTTCCAGATTATTGAATGACCAGAATGCTTGTATTTATTTTACCGATAAATGGTGAGAATTCTAAGTTCTATTCAGACGAAGGGTTACAACCCCGGTCCTTGTTTGGTTTACGGGTTGTAACCTGGTTATCTGAATAGTTCTATGGTTATCTCGTCGTATATCATCCTGGTGTATTTTTTTTATTTCCAGTTCTTACTTTATTTATATCTTGTGCTGATTGCTGGGTTTAGTTCTTAAGTAAAACTTCCTTTGTGGCACTTGCTCTTTCTGGGGTCTGACCCAGCTGGTTTTGTGTGGCCAGATTTCAGAGCAGCTCCAGAGGATCTACCGACCTTCCAGCCAGATGGTGGCCACTAGACGGAACCCTGGCAACGAGTGGGTTATTTTTGGCTCTCCCACTATATTGTAAAAATATTCTTTTAAGACGTTTAGCCGACGAGCACCTGTTTAGCTCGATTGCACTTACTTATTGTCTGCCTACGGGCTGTAACATGATTAACAGATCCTAGGGTTGATCACGTATGACTAAACTCTTGTTAGTCCTGACATTTTGTAACGACTAGCTTCATGATCAACTGAATATGTAATGTTTGGGACGCCTTACTATTGATATTTAATGATCATACATCTTGTGACTTTTACTTACTTGCTTGTGATTGGGACACTAGGCTTGTTCATGACCTTAAGAGACTGTTGGCTTGTAGATAAACCCTCATGTATCTAGACAGCCGAGACCGTATAGCGAGATGGATTCTATTTCATATATGTAGCTGGCTATGTCTGCCCCCGCTCTCCCGTATTCTGGTTCTGGGGCGTGACATGGTTTAAGTGGTGGCCCATGCAGGACTTATAAATCAAGATATGTAAGGGTTTACCGAATAGATGTCTCAATCAGTATTCGTCTTTGATCTCTGCTCGTATCTTCTGAATCCCTGGATTCTTGTCCTGATCATATGCTTGTATCGTTGATCTGTCCTGGTCCTTCCTTATTGTTCCCTATTTTGTCTTCTTCAGCGGCATTGTTCGTGGTCCTACCGACCAACAAGGCGGAGCACCTCCCGCGGACCAGCAGTAACCTGGAGATCAAGCCCAGCATTCGGAGTAGCCTCCAGAGTCGTACCTTCGGCGGAGAGCCACCAGTCCAGCCAGTTTAACCTTAGAACATGATGACGACACTTTGGTAGGACTCGTCAGGACCTTGATAGCTTCCCAAGACCGGCGTGGAGATGCCTTGCACCAGGAGTGACGGATGTGCTTTGACCCGGGGTGGTCATCAGGGTAACAGTGCGGCCAACAGCTTCAAGCGCTTGAACCCTCCATTCTTCGACGGTAGTGAGGATGCTATCGCAGCAGATGCATGGATTCAGGACACATAGATGATTCTAGAAGCAGCCAGGACCCCAGAGAACGAGAAGGTAGCCATTGTGCGCCTGCAGCTGTTAGATCTTGCCCGCAGCTGGTGGGCAGCACAGGCCGTTGGATTAGCAGCACCTATTGCTTGGACAGTATTCAGAGAGAGATTCCAGACCAAGTATTTCGATGCCGTGGCTCGATATTATCTACAGACGAGGTTTACCAATCTGAAGTAAGGAGGCAGGTCGGTCGACGGATATGCGGCCTACTCAGTCAGTTTACTCCCACTTTGGTGGCAACCGAGTATGATAGAGCCCGACAGTTCCAGCAGGGACTTCACTGGAGATCTTGTTGGCAGTTGAGCAGTTGAGCATCAGACTTTTGATGCAGTCTTGAGAGCAGTCCGGAGGCATGAGTATACCTACCAGAGGATTGTGGATAGGGCCGGAGGTCGGAAGACATCTTACGGCCAGATGAATCAGTCTTCAGTACCGGCTCCGGCAGCCAGGGATTTGACTATTGGAGGTCCGAGGCGAGCGACCTCAGTGACGTCGGTTCAGCATTCAACTCTGACGCACCCTCAGCAGCAGAAGCAGAAGCAATCTTCCGTAGTGGGTTGTTCTCATTGTGGGAAGCCAGGCCATGTGGTGGCAGAATGTCGCAGGGCACAGGGATTGTGTCTGGCTTGTGGAGCACCAGACCATAGGGTTGGATCCTGCCCGAATAGGGGTGGTTCATCATCGTCTAACCTTTCTAGCTCTTCGGTGAGAGAACCAGCTCCGGTCCAGCAGCAGTAGTATCCATTGTCGAGGCCCTTGCCGTCTCAGACCCAAGTGTTCCAGCAGCAGAACCCCCAGCAGTATGTACAAGTCCAAGCCCAGAGTCAGAACAGGCAGTGAGGATTTCAGCAGAGGGGACCAGCACCCGAGGGCACAGTCAGGCTATGGTGATAACCGTGGAGGAATGATTGGCACCAGGAGAGGTAGTGGTAGGTACTATTCTCGTCAACTCCTTTCCAGCTTCAGCTTTATTTGATTCTGGTGCATCGTATTCATTATGTCTGCACGATTCGCGATACGGGTAGGATTGGAGCCCGAGTCATTATCAGTAAGGCTTAATATACTTACTGGTAACGGACTTGTGGGAGTAGATAGAGTATTTTCCTCGTGTCGGATCGTAGTTAGCGGTAGAGAATTCCCCACTAGATTGATAGAATTCCCGATGGCCGATTATGATGTGGTCCTAGGGATGGATTGGTTGAGGAACCAGTATGCTAGGATAGACTGCCATATTGGCAGGGTTGTTTTTAGCATTCCAGGCGAGCCGGAGTTTCTTTCTCCCGAGGCGAAGTTGAGTCATCTCCTCCAGTATTGCGGATGGCAGTAGCAGCAGTTCAGTTGCCTAGGATAGTCGAGGAGTTCCCAGATGTTTTCCCAGAAGAACTTCTAGGTATGCCTCCGGAGCGGGAGATCGAGTTCACTATAGACTTGATTCCCGGGACAGCCCCAGTTTCAGAGAGAGTCTACAGGATGGCGCCATCAGAGTTGGAGATATTGTATAAGATGATTGAAGAACTTAGAACTAAAGGATTCATTAGTGCTAGTGGATCGCCATGGGGAGCCCCGATGCTTCTTGTAAAAAAGAAGGATGGTACGTCCAGGTTATGTGTTGATTATTGTACCTTGAACTCAGTGACAATCAAGAACAGATACCCTCTTCCGAGGATAGATGACTTGTTTGATCAACTCAAGGGGGCTTCAGTATTCTCGAAGATTGATTTGCGCTCAGGTTATCATCAGATCAGAGTCAGAGAGCAGGACATCCGAAGACATCTTTTAGATCAAGATATGGGCATTAGGAATTCCTTGTTATGCCTTTTGGAGCAACCAATGCGCAGGCAGTATTCATGGACCTCATGAATCGCATCCTCATGCCTTACTTGGATCAGTTTGTGATTGTATTCTTGGATGACATTCTGGTCTACAGTAAGAGTGAGACGGAGCATGAGTAGCATCTTCGTATAGTTCTTCAGATCCTCAAAGAGCACCAGTTATATGCCAAGTTCAGTGAATGCGAGTTCTGGCTCGATCACATTTCGTACTTGGGTCATATCATCACTCGCGGAGGAGTAGAAGTGGATCCCCAGAAGATTGTGGCTATTGAGTCATGGCCAGTGCCCAGCACAGTTGCAGAGGTTCATAGTTTTCTTGGATTGGTCGGCTACTATCGGCGGTTTGTTTCGAATTTTGCTCAAATTTCAGCACCATTGACGTAGTTGACCCTCAAGGATGCACAGTTTGCTTGGACAGCAGAGTGTCAGAGTTCTTTGAGCAGTTGAAGCGAGGCCTGATAACAGCTCCTATTCTCACGCTTCCAGATGGGACCGAAGGATTCTCAGTGTACTGTGATACTTCAGACAGAGGTTTAGGATGTGTTCTGATGCAGCATGGGAAGGTAATAGCTTATGAGTCACGACAACTTCGTGATCATGAGAGGAATTACCCAACCCACGACTTGGAGCTAGCAGCAGTGGTGTTTGCACTTAAGTTGTGGAGGCACTACTTGTATGGAGACAGGGTGGAGATTTTCACCGACCACAAGAGCCTGAAGTATGTTTTCACCCAGAAGGATCTTAATATGCATCAGAGGAGGTGGCTGGAGCTTCTTGTGGATTATGATGTCAACCTACAGTATCATCCTGGGAAGGCCAATGTTGTTGCGGATGCATTGAGCAGGAGAGGGAGTTTATTTTCTAACAGCACAACCAGAGCTGTTAGCAGATCTTCAGAAGATGGGTATTAAAGTTGTTCTCCCTTCCAGTGTGGCCTTGATGGCCAGTATGCAAGTTCAGTCCACTATAGTCGAGAGGATCCAGATGGCGCAGTCGGTAGATTCCAAGCTTCAGCGACTCAGAGCAGAGTGTGAGGCAGGACGAAGACCAGAGTTATGCATTCATGAGGATGGTATACTTCGACATGGTAAGCGTCTTTGTGTACCCAGCGGAGATATCCGACAGGAGATCATGTCAGAAGCGCATAATTCACAGTATTCCATCCATCCCGCAGTACGAAGATGTATCGTGATATCCGACAGCATTTCTGGTGGAATGGCATAAAGCGGAAGATAGCTCGGTTTGTCTCTCGGTGTTTGGTTTGCCAACAAGTTAAGGCCGAACATCAGAGACCGGCTAGACTTCTTCAGCCCTTACCGATTCCAGAATAGAAGTGGGAGCATGTGACCATAGATTTTGTGACTGGACTACCTAGCTCCAGCTGGTAGAGATGCTATCTGGGTTATAGTTGACAGGGTCACGAAAGTGGCTCACTTTCTTCCATTCATAGTTGGTCAGTCGACGGCTCAGTTAGTAGAGATGTACCTCAGGTAGATTGTCAGATTGTACGGTGTGCCAGTCAGTATCACCTCGGACGAGATTCAAGATTTACGTCGTACTTTTGGCGTAGCTTGCAAGAGAGTTTGGGAACTCATCTCCAGTTCAGTTCAGCATATCACCCGCAGACAGATGGCCAGTCGTAGCGCACGATCCAAACTCTTGAAGACATGTTGTGGTCTTGCATACTTGACTTCGGTGGTTCATAGGAAGATTACTTGCACCTGGTGGAATTCTCGTACAACAACAGTTTCCAGACCAGTATCCAGATGGCACCGTTCGAGGCACTGTATGGTAGAAAGTACAGATCCCCGCTAGCCTGGGATGATGTTGGAGAGAGACAGATGCTCGGTCCAGAAATGATTGCCCAGACAGTTGAAGTGGTCAGGCGAGTCAGAGATCATCTTTGAGTTGCCCAAGATCGCCAGCGCTATTGGGCCGATTCTCATCGGCGCCCTCTCGAGTTTTCGGTCGGCGATCATGTATTCCTCAGGATTTTGCCTAACCGTGGCGTCATTCGTTTCGGCATACGGGGCAAGCTTAGTCCTAGGTATATAGGACCGTTTGACATTCTGGAGCGAGTAGGAGATGTATTCTATCGTCTCGCTCTTCCACCGTCGCTAAGCGAGGTGCATGACGTGTTCCATGTATCCCAATTACGACGGTATATCCGGACCCGAGCCACATCCTGGATCATTCGGAATTGGTTGTTGGTACCAACCTTTCGTATGAGAAGAGGCCCGTGTCTATATTGGATCGGAGAGAGAAGATCCTCAAGAACAAGACTATCAAGTTAGTCCGAGTTGCTTGGGGTCATCACTCTTTGGGGGAGTCAACGTGGAAGCGTGAGGATGATATCCGATCGCGATATCCCGACTTATTTGACTCGTGAGGTATAATGTCTTTCTTATGCCTCATGCCTTCGATTCCTGCTTGAATGAGTGATTGTCTGTCTAGTTATAGCTTGCATGTGATTAATGTAGCTTGTCATTGCTCCTCTAGCCTCTTGATTAAATTCTGAGGACGGAATTCTTTTAAGGTGGGTAGAGTTGTAATGCATGTGGTTCGTATTACGTATTTCTGGGATACGTGTACGTATTTATTCTTGTATTGCATGATTTCCTTGCTTAATTTCCTCCCTGGGCTTGGCTTATTCTTGGTTTGGGTTGGCTTGGTTCGGTTTGGGATTGCTCTTGGTTCATCATGAACCAAGGGGTGAACCCCCAACCTACCACCACCACTCATATTTATTACCTATTCTTTTCTTCTCTTTATTAATCTCTTCTTCTTCTTCTTCCATTTACTCTCTTCACCTACCAGAGAGAGGAAGAGTGAGGTCTAGACAAGTGCAACTTGCTTCCACAAGAGAGCTCATTTTATTGTTCCATTAGCTTCTCCTCATGTTTCTAAGACACATTAGAACTTGTTATTTTCTATTTTGAGGCTTTAATTTTTGTAGATCTAAAAATTAGTTTTTTCGGATTTTGGTGGTTTTGATCTATCAAACTTCTTTGTTTTCAAGTTTGAGGGTTTCATGTTGTAGAAAATTTTATTCTACCCAATTTTGACCTTTGAAAAGTTGGATTTGGACTTATTTTGACCAAGTTATAGACTTTTGAAGCTTTGGGTTTAAACCATGGAGTTCTTGCTGATTTGGAGAAGACAGTGAGCAATGCGCGAGCTTTTTAGCTTGCGCCACTGAGTTGCGTGCACACTTTAGCGCAGCGCAGTCTGGACCTCATACGCTGCCCTTTGGAAGCGTATGTCTTGCATACGCTGCCTTGACAAAGGAGTCGTATGTCTTGCATACGCTGCCTTGACAAAGGAGTCGTATGTCTTGCATACGCTACCTTGATGAGGAGTCGTATGGACCTCATACGCTGCCTTGATGAGGAATCGTATGGACCCCATACGCTGCCTTGATGAGGAGTCGTATGGAGTACATACGCTGCCTTTTGGAAGCGTATATCTTGCGTAGCCTGACCTGAGCGTAGCCTGACCTGAGCGTAGCCTGACCTGAGCGTAGCCTGGCTTGAGCGTAGCCTGACTTGAACGTAGCCTGGCTTGAGCGTAGCCTGACCTGAGCGTAGCCTGATTACCCTGGATCTCTATAGCCTTGTATATTGATATTTTATTAGATGTTTAACGTCCATTCTATATCCTTACGCCTTTTGTCCTGAACTTGATAATCACGAATTTACTTGATATGTTTGGAATTGATAATTGAGCATGACGTGATAGTGACCGTAGTGGTGCACTCCTGACATAAAACCTGACATGAATATCTCGAATAGCTGTTGCGACGGCTACCTGACATGACATGACCTGTATAATTAATCTGGACACCGTGGGCGATTGTGTTTGTATAAATAAACCAGTCCTGTCTTGCATCATGTCTAGGGCAGGGACTCCTGAGTACCACGGTCAGGAGTACCTACTAAAATGGACTAATGCTAATAACTAGATTAATACATTAGTCATGACGAGATTTCCCAGCTACAGGCAATCCCGTTACCTGGGCACGCCTTGGGATCTGTAGCCTGTCGTCGAGTAGGGCACATTTCCAGCACACTGTCATGTGTTGCACCCTTCAAGCTACCTAAGGGTACATTCGTTTCCTGGACAATGTACCCACCTGAATTCAACTCTAATCTTTTAACTCGGGTAACCTGGATGGTCTGCAGGGCTTGTGGCTGTGGAATAATCTTACTGCATCTTGTTAGTAATTAGGCTTGTGACAACCCTAGTTAGTTAAAGTATCAATCCGTAATTCTTGTATGGCCGTGAAGTGATTGGACGAAGTCTAACCAGTCTAGTCTTGCCCTGATCCTGTTCCAGATTATTAAATGACCAGAATGCTTGTATTTATTTTACCGATAAATGGTGAAAATTTCAAGTTCTGTTCAGACGAAGGGTTACAACACCGGTCCTTGTTTGGTTTACGGGTTGTAACCTGGTTATCTGAATAGTTCCATGGTTATCTCGTCATATATCATCCTGGTGTATTTTCTTTATTTCCAGTTCTTACTTTATTTTATCATATGCTGATTGCTGGTTTTAGTTCTTAAGTGAAGCTTCCTTGTGGCACTTGCTCTTTCTGGGGTCTGACCCAGCTGGTTTGTGTTGCCAGATTTCGGAGCAGCTCCTGAGGATTTACCGACCTTCCAGCCAGATGGTGGCTACTAGACGGAACCCTGGCAACGAGTGGGTTATTTTTGGCTCTCCCACTCTATTGTAAAAATATCCTTTTGAGGCGTTTAGCCGACGAGCACCTGTTTAGCTCGATTGCACTTACTTACTGTCTGCCTACGGGCTGTAACATGATTAACAGATCCTAGGGTTGATCATGTATGAATAAACTCTTGTTAGTCCTGACATTTTGTAACGACTAGCTTCATGATCAACTGAATATGTAATGTTTGGGATGCCTTACTATTGTATATTTAATGATCATACATCTTGTGACTTTTACTTACTTGCTTGTGATTGAGACACTAGGCTTGTTCATGACCTTAAGAGACTGTTGGCTTGTAGATAAACCTTCATGTATCTAGACAGCCGTGACCGTATAGCGAGATGGATTCCATTTCATATACGTAGCTGGCTATGTCTGCCCCCGCTCTCCAGTATTCTGGTTCTGGGGCGTGACAGGTGATGCTCCAGGACATGTCCAACCTTCGACGACCGACAAGCCTAGGCCGAAGGAAACTCGATTCGACAAATCGCTCCGAAGGAAAGCACCTCAGGGGGGAAAAGCCCTACAACTTTGACATCTTAGCATAATTGGCTAACACACCAGCCAAGTTGTCACTGTACGAACTCCTAAGGCTCTCCAAGGACGGTCGTATTGCACTGAGCGAAGCACTCCAAAATGCCGATGCCTATCTGGCTCAATCCAACCTCATCGGGGAGGACTCACCTGTGGATCTCCAGGATAGTGCCTGCACTGGTGCAATGCCAAACATCGTCTTCACTCCGCAAGATATGCTCATCAAAACTAATCTGCATGATCGCCCACTATACTATACTGGATACATCGACGACGTAAAGGTGGATCGGATGCACATTGATCCTGGCTCTTCCATAAGCATTATCCCGAAGGGCCTGCTACATCATCTTCGCATCCCAATGCATCGTCTGACGCATACAAGCACCGCCATCAGCGGTTTCAATTCGGGCAGGAGCTACCCTATTGGGAAGATTCGTCTGAAGTGTCAAATTTGGCGACCTCCAATCCGAAGTCACCTGCTACGTCATAGATGCAGACACTTCTTACAACATCCTCTTAGGGCGTCCATGGATAAACGATTATATGATCGTGCCTTCCACGCTGCACCAGTGCTTCAAATATGTTGACAAATACGGCTTCGTGAGGACAGAATTTGCTGATATCGATCCCTTCAAAGGGGTCGAATCTTACTACTCAAACTCCTACCTGTACGAAAAATCGAAGAAGCATCTTGGTGAAAGAGATGTACAAGCTAGTACCGAGACAGCCACAGGATCAGAAGAGCCTCTGACGATCCACCTCCAAGCTCACAAACCGGGCAGGTCCGCGACCCCTACCGCCACTCTGCGTAAGGACGCAATCAGCCTCTCGGCACAAGAAGAGCAGATGATAATCCAGCTGCCAAGGTCTGGCCAAGTGCCAAGACCTACAACGAAGCCACTAACAATCAGGCTGCCAAGAACCGGCTAGCTGCAGACGGAGAAGCTCAATCCCTCCCACAAACCGATGACGATACGCCTTCCCAAGAAGGGTCGTCACCCCGATGCAAGGTCTGACACTTCCAGCGAACCAGCCACCCCGCCCCACATCGAGTACCAAACTGGGGGTCGCTAGTCTGCCAACAACTCCACGCTCAGCACCATCAGCTGAACCGCTGACGATCAAGCTCCCCAGGTCGTCCTCTCAGTCTTCATTCACACAGGAGGTAGCCGAAGAGGAACCGGAGCTAGCCAAGTATGTGGCTGCCCACACTGATGTTCCCTTCGTAGATGATGTAATCCCCCTAGAAAAGATACCTTACTTCATCATAAAGGGCTATCTTTGAACTACCTCGAGCTTAATAAGCTTTGTACAATGTACGCTATAGAACACGGTATAGGCACTCACCTACACACACAGGTGACAAATGTCTATACCACAATCCAGCTTATTCCAGCAGAAGACGCTTACCGAATAATCGAGAAAGGGGACCATCCAATCATCTTCGGCCGGAAGGACGATCCGCATCCCTTCACCATAGAAGAAGTCGACCTTGGATCGGATGCCGGGAGACTACCTCTGTATCTTTATAGCCCCCAATCTAAATATCTCATGCGAAAACAGGGGTATGATCTGGAAACGACGCCGCGCTTGAATTACGGTACTGGATGACGATTACCTTTGAAGCCACCGGTCCCGGCTGGCAAACCACGGGACTACTATAGCAAGACTCGATGTGGATTAGGGTATGTAACACCCACGACGACCCTGAAAGTTCAGATGAAGAATGCGATTGGCATTCACATTCGACCGGGTCACCAACTGCTGACTCGGATACCAGCATCGGAGACGTATTCAGACAAGTCCTGTCAGTCAACATGGCATTCACCGACGCTTATGAAGAAGATGAAGACATTCTAAAATCCTCGAGCTAGAGCCGTGGGCCCAACAGCTAGATGAATAATGGGAAAAGCGTTTCGATCAAAGGGAACCTCCCGCTGAGGATGAGGTCATACAAGTTAATCTTGGTGATGAAGCCTCCCCGAAACCAATCTTCATCAGAGAGTCTGACAGATGAAGAGCGAGAGTCGCTGCTCCAACTCGTCAAAGAGTATATCGATGTGTTCGCCTGAAGCTATGAAGATATGCCAGGATTGGACCCCGAGATCGTACTCCACAAACTCAATATTCGTCCGGATACAAAACCTGTCAGGCAACAGCAAAGATGGTTTCGTTCCGATGTCATGAATGCTATCGAAGCCGAGGTCAACAAATTGATAGCCAGCAGCTTCATTCGCGAAGAGCAGCATCCAGACTAGGTAGCCAACATAGTACCAGTTCTCAAGAAGAACGGGAAGATCTGAATATACATTGACTTCCGGAATCTGAATGAGGCATGCCCTAAAGATGAATTCCCTCTCCCTATCACAGATATCATGATCAACAACACCTGCGGCTTCGAACGTATGTTCTTTATGGATGGCTTCTCAGGATACAACCAGATCAAGATGTTCCCTGACTACGAGAAGCACACATCATTCCGAACAACAATTGGTACATATTGCTACACCGTTATGCCTTTCGGTTTAAGGAATGCTGGTGCCACTTACCAGAGAGCTATGAACGTTATCTTTAGAGACCACTTGCACAAGACAGTGGAGTGCTACGTCGACGACATCGCCGTCAAAAGTCGTTCGAAGGAAGATCATCTGCAAGATCTCAGGACAGTGTTCGACCTAATGCGAGCACACAACTTAAAGATGAACCCTACAAAATCATTCTTGGGAGTCTCCAGTGGAAAATTCCTGGGTTTCGTCATTACTTCTCAGGGCATTCACATCGACCCCGGGAAAAAAAAGGCAATCATGGAGATGGGTCCCTCGAGAAATCTTCGCGAACTCCGAGGCCTCCAAGGCAGGCTAGCTTACATCTGGAGATTCATCTCTAATCTCTTCGGATGATGTCAACCATTCACCCATCTCATGAAGAAAGGAGTCTCTTTCGTATGGGATGAGGAATGCCAGCACGCTTTCGACAGTATCAAAGAATATTTGTCGAACCCCCCAGTCCTGGTAGCTCCTGTTGCAAAAAGCTATTTCTGCTCTATGTGCGAGTGATGGAACATTCTCTTGGTGCTATTGGCAAAGAACAATGATGCGGGCTACGAACAAGCTATCACTACCTCAGTCGAAAGATGATTGGGCCAGAATACCGGTAACGACCGTAGAGAAGGAATGCCTTGCTCTGTGTTCGCCATCCAGAAGACGCGACACTACGTCACGGGAAAACCATCCACGTGATATCGCGGATCAACCCCCTCAGGGTCCTCATGACCAAACCTGGGGCACTCAGGTCTCGCCTTGCTACCTGGGCGGTATTACTATCACCATACCACATGATCTTCGTCCCGCAAAAGACTGTTAAAGGCCAAGCTCTGGCAGACTTTCTAGCAGCCCATCCAGGTTCGGAGACGACTAGGGTATATAAAGAAATACCGGGCCAGGTCACTAGTTCAAATGCAGTCTCCCATGATGCCATCTGGCGAATGTTCTTCGACGACGCTTCAAGAACTGGACCCAAAGGCAACATCGTCGCTGGGGTTGGAGTGGTGTTGATTTCTCCCTCCGGCTTGGTGATCAATCGGGCCTACTCACTCACAGAGCCCTGTTCAAATAATGTGGCCGAGTAAATGCCTTCGTTATTGGCCTCCGGCTTGCGAAGGAACTGGGGGTAGAGTATCTTGAAGCATACAGCGACTCGCAGTTAATCGTCAATCAGATTCGGGGGTCGTACGAGGTCCGCCACGAAGACATGATCCCGTATCATCAAATAGCAATCGACTTCATCTCGTCTATGGAAGGATTCTTCATAGAACATGTTCCCAGACTCCAGAACATTGAGGCTGATGCCCTAGCTGTGTTGGCCGCTTCCCTAGCTGTGCCAAATTACGCTCATCATCAGGTCGACATAATAGGCCGTGAACTGGTCTGTCCTAAGGATAACGTTCGATGCATTGAAAGCTACTCCGCCCTTTCAGTCGACAAAGCACCAGAATGGAGACAGCTATTCATCGACTTCGTAGTATACGACATCCTGCCAGAGAATCCGAAGGAAGCTACTTCTATCAGAAGACGTTCTCTCAGATTTTTCTATGATAAAGAGACAAAAATGCTGTATCGCTGATCCTATGATAGTTTACTGCTTCGGTGTCTATCAAATATAAAAGCCAAGGAAGCCGTACGCGAAGCCCATGATGGTGTCTGCGGAGCCCATCAAGCTGGCCCGAAACTGCAAGACCGCCTTCGCCGAATGGGCTTACTGGCCCACGATGGTTGCAGACGCAATAGATTATGCACAAAAGTGCAAAGCCTGCCAAATCCACGCCGACTTCATCCACCAGCCATCTGAATTCTTACATCTGACTGCGGCCTCCTGGCCATTCGAAGCATGGGGTATGGACATCGTCGGTCCAATCACCCCGCCTTTGTCCAGAGGACACCGATTCATACTCGCAATCACCGATTACTTCTCCAAATGGGCGGAAGCCATCCCATTGGCAGAGATGAAAACTTCAAACGTGATCAGCTTCCTTAAGCATCATGTCTTCTACCGCTTTGGACTGCCCCGAAGGATCATTCACGACAATGGGCCACAGTTCGCAAGCCACGTATTTTATCGGTTCTGCGATAAGTACCGAATTCAGAATATTGCTTCGACACCCTACAACCCAACAGCCAATGGGTTTGCAAAAGCATTCAACAAAACCATAATCAAGCTACTCAAGAAATTCGTGTACTCTAACAAGCGCGACTGGAACGAGAAGCTCGACGAATGCTTATGGGCGTATCGTACCACAGTTCGAACAGCCACCGGGAATACACCATTTTCCCTGGTGTACGGGAGTGAGGCAGTCCTCCCATTAGAGACTCAGATCCCCTCACTCCGCGTCGCCCTCACACATCAGTTGACGACAGACGAAAACCACCATCGCCGACTACAGGAATTGGAGGCCCTAGACGAGAAACGCCTATTAGCTCAACAGCGAATCGAACTATATCAGGCCAGAATCTCCGGAGCTTTCAACAAGAAGGTCAAGGTCAGAACATTCCAAGTAGGCGATCTCGTTCTGGCGGTTCGGAGGCCGATGGTTATGACGCATAAAACCGTCGGTAAATTCCAACCAAAATGGGAAGGCCCGTTCATCATCGAAGCTGTATTCTCCAACGACGCCTACCGCCTCGTAAAGCAAAATGGAGACTTGCTCATGTTGCCCATCAATGGCAAGTTCCTAAAGAAGTATTATGTCTAAAATAAAATCCTCGAGACATCTCAGAGTGTCGAGTTATGTACCTCCCCGTACTGCTGAACTTACATTCTGGTTCCAATCATACGAGTCATGTACCCGCTGGTACCTCTGAACTCATTCCCATATTTTCCAATCATACGAGTCATGTACCCGCTGGTACCTCTGAACTCATTCCCAATTTCCAATCATACGAGTCATGTACCTGCTGGTACCTCTGAACTCATTCATATTTTCCAATCATAAGAGTCATGTACCCGCTGGTACCGCTGAACTCGTACCACAAAATTTCAGATTGCCGAAGTTATGTACCCGCTGGTACCGCTGAACTCACCCGATTATGCCCGTATTTCAATGCACAAAAAGGGTAACAGATCCACAAAATTCCTATACAACCATGTCGATGTTACCTCTGAGTTGTTCCACTTCCACCAAAAACAAACCCCCTCGCATAGAACTTCCACGTCCTCCTACCTGAGTCGTTCTATGTATCCTTCATTGAGCCCACTCCTGCCATGTCCCCGTGACCTCTGAGTGGGAAGGCTCCGTCGAAGAAACCATTCATGCTTGCCATGTCCTTACACCTCTGAGTAAGTATGATGGTTACCCCTCGACCTATTATCCGTACCCACGACCGGAGTAGCCAAGGATAGTAGGTCCACAAATATCCTCCGTTGAATCCACTCCTGCCATGTCCTCACTACCTCTGAGCAGGAAGATCCCACGGTAAAGAAATCCCCATACTTGCCATGTCCTCACTACCTCTGAGTAAGTATGATGGTCCTCCTCGACTTATTATCTGTACCCACGATCTGAGTACGCCCAAAGATAATAGGCCCACAAACGTCTTCCGATGACCACAAATGTCCTCAGTCGACCACAGATGCTGTACTGGGTCTCCAGTACACGCCCATCCCTTCCCTATCATGCCTGGGAGCCCAGTTGCTCCCTGGCATTCTCTCGAATACCAAAAACTTCTATAGCTGTCTTATCGCGAAGTTGTTCTAGGTATTCCTCTCCAAAACTTGTTACTCGTACCTAAAACCAAGGTACGCCCAGGGTAACAGGTCCACAAATAATCCCCAGCAGGTCCAATTCCACAAACACCACGAGTACAAGAAAGAGAAGATGAGTTGAAACATGCTCATTTATTCAAAATTCAAAGTGCTACATCATTTGGGATCACATCCCTTACAAATAAAAACAAAAAGAAAAAGAAAAAAAAAGAAGCAAAAGAAAACAGAAAACTGATCACTGCTCCGGGGCACATAACGCCGTGAGACGGTCCGTCAGCAAGGCAACCGACCGCTCAAACCTCTGTTTAGCTCGACGCTCCGCCTCTTGGGTCAGCACCGCCGCGTCCTCAGATGACATGAGCTTGCCAGTTGTCCTCGAATTTCTTGAAAGCCCGCTCCAGGTTAACAGAAGATCGAGAAACCTTCTCGGCCTCCCGAACGATTGACTCCTGTTCCGCATGAGCAGCCTTCAGCTCCGACTCTAGGAAGGCCAATTCCCTCTGAAGTGCGAGAATCCGCTCCTTCGTGTCAGCTATTCCACGAGAAGCAGTCTTTCCGAGCCCTACAAGCTTGACTTCGACGACCCAGCCTGTCATACGAAGCGGAAAGCTCGTCAAGGTCCCCCTTCACAACTGGCCCGGCAGTGTCTCGAGCGAGCTTTATCCTATCCCGAGCGCAATAAGGAAGCCCCGCTCCCGTTCAATCGCAGCAGGCAAGTCAGCCTACCGTAACACCAGCAATCGGGTCACGAGCTGATCAGCCTCTGCCAACTTGGGCTCCAGGAGCGCAGCCAACCCCACCCCGCCAGGAAGAGCCTTCAAAGTTCAATCTGACCCCGAGCGCACCGCGGGACAGAGAAAAAGGGATCCCCCATTCTACGGGCATCTCGCCCCTCTTTAAATGGCGATAGAAGCTGTCGACCACATCCTGAGACACCTCGTCCAGAGCCTCCGAAGAAGCCGGCGTCAACGGGAGTGGCTGGCAACACTGAAAAGACGTAACAGAATCTGCCGCTCCTGCCACAAGGGAAACAAACTCCGTGTGGAAGGACGCATGAACAGCGGCCAACTCCTCTTCAGCAGCCCGCAGAACTTGAATGCTCGGCAGGGCCGAGAAGTCAATCTCCGAAGCCGTATAAGCAGCAGAGGATGAGGCGGAGACCATCGCTCCCGGAACAAGCTCCACTCCATCTGTCGGAGCTGGCGGGAGGCCCCTCGACATGAGTCGGTGAAGGAGAGGAAACGCTCCTTTCCCCCAGATCGTAGCAGGCCGAGCCTTCCCAAGAACATCCGCTGTAGGAGTAAAGGGTGGACCTGTAGGGCCAAGACAACCATGAATCGATTTGACCTGGAGGATATGTTGATAGAGCAAATAAGCCCCTCACTAGTCATATTTGGCTTATCTTACCAGCGGAAGGGTGTGGAGGCTGAGGTTCGCCTACAGCCACCGCAACTCTTCACCAGCAGCCTCCGAGTCAAATATAATAGACTCCTCCGCCCCGGCACCCTCGGGAGGGGATGCGACGAGATCGGCGTCGCCTTGCTGAAATTCAGCAATCTCGAAAACAGGCCCGAGGAAACCTTCGTCACCCCGGACCGAGGCCTCAGCAACTTGGGAGTCCTAGAGCCGCTGAGAGAGCCCCGCAGAAAGGACCGCGGACACACATGCCACTAATCAAAGCAGCAAGGGCCGGATCAATCCAGGGGCAGCAGACGGTTCATGAGAGCCTGGTTCGTCAGACACCTAAAGAAAAAATGATTAGGTCATATCTCCAAGAAAAAGAAAACCACAACAAGGAGATAGCTCCAACATAGTCTTACCTCCGGAACATCGTCAGCATTTTACCCCTCTCGGTAATAAGCAACCTACGAGACCTAACGCGGCTCTTTTCACAGAAAAGGTCGTTCTCCGTCAGAAGACTCACGTCTGACTCGTTTACGTGAGGGACAGGCACAGCGGAGGCTGTCTTCCCTCACTACTTCCTCTTGTGACAAGCGACGGATCCTCCGCAGTTCGTCTGGTGTGGCAAGCGGTTGATCCGCTACTTCTTCACCCCCAGAAGAAAGAGGATCTTCGCTATATGATCGTCATCCTCCTCAGCCACCTCGGAAGATTCTGATTCAGGGAGGGGAGTCTGGAGCGCTAGTTGCTTTCTAGCCTTAGCCCCCTTGGGCTTTTCCTCTAAACCGGTACCCACGATGAAACTGGTACTCGGATCGAAATTGACAGGAGGCTTGTTCGCCATAACATGATACAAGGCAGCCACGTACAAAATTTCCCTCGGTGCCTTAGTATCAGGGACTGAGAAGCTGGCCCGAGTAATAAGCGTCATAATAATTCCACGCCCTGCACCATCAAGAACGCTACCTTCAAAGCCCAAGCAAGGGCTGGGACAGTCGAGGAATAACTGACTATAGCCAAATTGGCTGAAAACCTACTAGGCAGGTAGGGCTCCAAGTACACATTATCGCGGTTATGATAAACCAGATGCGGGGGCAAATGTTGCGCAACCAGGTGAGCATCTTCGTAGACAGAAAGTGAGGAGGTCCGGTACCATCAAGGGTACATCCCTCACTTCCTATCGAAAAAATGAGGAACAGACACGAAAAAGCACACCCATCCACCCGCGCAGCGCCCTCCGACAAGCTGGCATAGCACTGTATTCCAAGGTTGGTGATGGCATTGGAAAAGGAAAGCGTCTTCATCTGTAGCATCTTTCGCTGTTCCAGATCCCATCAAAGACTTGTAGTGCATCAACAACCACCCCATAAATAGTGGTAAGGTAGCTCTATGCGCTCAAAGTCCAGCGTCTTCTTGCAGGCAATGACCTTGGACGAGAATGTTCGAAGACCATGGTGTATGCTACACACCATAGCCGGGAGAAGAGCCAGTCTAACTCCAAATACCAGCTTAACGGCAGGGAGAATGAAGTGGGGCTGATCCTCTCGATAGAACCTCCCCCGAGACTACGCAGTTCCGTAGCCATATCATCAAAAATCAGCCAGGAGTGCTTTCTCAGACATCTGCCTGGTACCGTAGTAAAAATAGCTAAGAGAGTCAGTTTGACTCCCGAATATGTCGCTATTGGACCGACTTCTTGACGCTCAACATCAGGTCCTTTATCTCTCCTGGGTTTGAGGGGTTCGAGGAATAACCTCGCCAGAAGGGCCAACTTTAAAAAGATAATTGACCCAGGATGTGGTGTGGGGAGCGTTCCCTTCTGAGCTATCCTCTTTTTATAGCCATCTGGTGACAAGCACTATGATGGCATAGCAACTCCTGTACACCGCAACAAAACCTGGGAGTGTCGGTTCAGGTCCTCGAACTCCTCGTTCGACGGGGTGTACACTCGAAAGGCTCGTCCCCCTACGGAAGCTTGGAGACAGTATACATCTCATGGAGAGCAAGCCCAACTCCCCTCCGGGTGCGAAGAACGTCCCCGTTCGGGTTATACATCTCCAGGAGCGCCACGAACAATGGCTTATTGATAGAAGCCCGTGACAGGTGCCCCGGATGGCATGATAGAGTCCCACCTCCCGCAGGAATGTCCCGTAGGTCTGCAGAACCCAAGTGGTCAAGTGGGCCCACGTAGAAGTGGGGTTTATCCAGTTCAGCAATGCCAGTCTGCCAACGGGATAAGATTTTTTGCGAACAAGCCGATTCAGGAATGTATCAGCTTGAGTGAATGTGAAGTTGGGACCATATACGTTCATGAAAGTACTGGGGCCAGTCCCATCATGTACCGACGGACGAAATCCTTACCCGCGTACGCTGACCCAATGTTCGGGTTATAATGGATGTCGCCCATCAACATCCCTGATTGGGTAGGAGTTAAGTACCCACCATCGTCCTGTCCAACAATACCATATTGAACCACGACAGAGGATAATGATGCTCCATGAGAGGAATATGGATCGCCATCCCATCCAAAGTAAAATCCCAGTTCTCAGAGATCTCTAATACTCGGGGATTCTTTATGATTAAAGCATCCCCGAAGAGGAATGAGGGCTTCAGGTATGATCCATCCAACTTCCCAAATTCATCATGGCACGGAGATAATGGAGGGTCTGATTCCGATGGCGTTCAACCTCCCCGAAGGCTCATAGCAGGAAATTGATTCAGCACGTACTTAACTAAGTCATCAAGACGCACGCCCAAGGCAAACTGATTCGAGCCCACTAGGAGTTCCCCTGCAGGATTTACTGGCAGATTCACTGAAGAGACGAAAGAAATAAGATTAGAAGATAGTCAAAACAAGAAGTATTTGAAAGATCATTTAAGTCTATGTAGCTCGGGTCGTCACAGCCTCATGGCTCAGAACCAGATGAGTCCATGCGGTTCGTTCATCATAGCCTTATGCGGCTCCGAGTCAGACGAGTCCATACAAATAAGTTCAGATGAGCTTATGAAGCTTCTGCGGTTTGGGTTCAGAAGGGCCTATGCGGTTCAAGGTTCACATGGACTCAACAGACAAACCTAGGCGCTGATGCGGCTCGGATTCAGGTGAGACTATGCGGTTTCAAAGTCCACGGACTCATACGGCCCTGAACAGACAGACTCATGCGGCTACAAGCAGATGAGCTTATGCGGTTCAAAAGTGAACTACGCTCATGCGGCCCAAATCGAAAATATATATGCGGTTCAGATCGAGTATGACAAGCCCATGCGGCCCCCTGGGCGAAGTCTTATGCGGTCATATCGACGAACCTTGTACATGCGGCTTGTCATAAATTATGCAGCAGAGCCATGGCAGTTAGGGTTCTAAGGCAACGCCCTTACCAGCAATAGATGGATGAACGTCGGGATGAACAGAGTGAACAAGCCGGCGGAGGAGTGGCCACGTTCGTCGTCGCAGTCGTCGAAGCAACCGCCTTGCCCTTCGCAGCCTTCGACAGCAACCTTCTTGGGAGCCATAGATGCTTGGAGAGAGAAAGGAGTTAGAATAGCAAAAATCGAAAAGAGCAAAGAAGATTTCCGATAACGAGAGTGTTCCTATTTATAGACAAAGAAGGAACGCCTCGATCCGCGTACAACATGATGACCGACTCTTCGGTCATCGAAGCAAAACGGCTGAATAATAGCCTGACTCTTGGGATCCTGGCCCAAAAAGCGGCTCTTAAAATCTGACAGCAAATCAAGAATTAAATGCAGAAGATTTACAAAAGATTTGCAACGTGGCAGGAAGACGTGGCAAAAGCTCATGCGGCCAAAACAGCCCATACGGCTCAGAGAGTATGCGGTTGAGGTAATCATACGGCTGGACAAATCCATGCGGCTAGGACAGAATACATCCATGCAGCTCTGGCATAACCATGCTTCTTATTCAAAGTATTTCAATTTTGCAAATTGAAAACTTTGAAGGGGTCTTGTAGAAGCATGAAAAAGAAGAGAAAAATGATCGATGCGGCCAAGGAGCCCATGCGGCTCAGGAGTCCCATGCGGCTCAAATACATAGGCAGCTCGAGTGGACTCCATACGGCCCACAGAGGGAATCCACGTGTCTTTTCAGAACAACTGTACCCAGCGTCATTCAAACATAATTAATGCTCTGACGGCTGACAGCTGACGACTGACAGCCCGGACGTAAAGTAGTAATGATGACTGACACAAGAGCACTACCTTCCTAGGGAACTGGAGAAAATCTTCACAGCTTCGAGGCAAGTTTATGCGGCCAGACTAGACGAGTTCACGCGGCCAGTGCAGAGAAACCTATGCGGTTCAATCATGAAGGTCCCCCATGCGGCTCGGCCATGAAGAAACCCATGCGGCTCGGTCATGCAGACTCTCATGCGGCTCGTCCATGAAGACCCCCATGCGGCTCGGTCATGAACATATTCATGCGGCTCGGTCATGACAACCTTCATGCGGTTCGAGTATAGAGACTATTCATGCGGCTCGATTATGAAATCTTTCATGCGGCTCGGTCATGACGACCTTCATGCGGCCAAATATGAACGCTCCTCATGCGGCTCAACAATGATGACAGGACACGTATCCTAAAGATAATCAAATTTTGGGTCAGATCCCAATAATTTGGGACACGTGGCAAGAGCATGAATTAAATTGATTCATTTAGATTTGCGGACATCAGCAAATCATCATGATGGGATTTATTGCAATCAACATTAATTACTGACATGATATGGCATAATCCTCATTAAGGGCCCAGATCCTTTATGCTCAAGATTAATGGCCCAGATTGATCATTTACCAGGACGCCGCCACTTAGAGAATGGGCAATCATTGCAAACCCTAATGATTCCCCTCACTATTATAAATAGCAAGGTACCATTCCCTTGCGAAAGGACGCTCCAATAATCAGAGAGAAAAATACACAGAGATCAATCCACAGAGAGAAGCCAGAAGAGCAATACGAGGAGAGCAAGAAGAGCATTTCTTCGTCAACGTCAAGCATCTTGTCACAGGAGCCAAGGCTACGTCTGATCGTCCAAGGAGTAAGGCAGAGCTGCCGTCGCTTTTCCGAGCCTCTATCGTCACCCCCAGAATCAAAAATAAACAATTGTACTTAGATTGCTATACCTAGGTTTTTGTTCCTATGCTTTCTTTGTACAAGCGAGTTTGTAACGTGAAGTAAAAGTCCAGTCCTCCCATAAAATAGTTCTGCTCTTTTATATTTCATGGCAAACAGTACCCTCACAGTGGGTGCGGGTCGTAACTCATTTTTAGTAGTTGTACTACTACGAGCCTGCTATGGATATAGAAATTAAGATGTTAGGATGAGAGGATACTCAATCACTGTTAGGATTCCTTGAGAGATTCCTGGGATGACCCGTGAGAATCTCATTTTGAACTCTGATTAAACTCCCTTTCCCTTATTTTGATTCACCTGTTTTCTTGATTTGAATTTGATTTTGGTGGATTCATTGTATAACTTTGAATCATGGTATTAGTTGATGATTTTGATAAAATTCTGTAGTTGTTGATTTTAATTTTGTATTTAATATTTTCAAATTCAAGGCACTCAATCACACTTAGGATTCTTTGAGAGATTCCTTGGACGACCCTGAGAAACTCATTTTTGATCTTCAATTGGAAATCCTTTTTCCTCTTGTTTGGATTCACCCTCATTCTTGCTATTGAATTTGAGCTTGATGGGTTCATTTCGTTTGAACAGATGAGAAAGAACAGATCGTCATTATTCCTTCTTGCCATTACTTCCTTGCATTCTTATTTTCTTCTTATCTTAAACTCTGTCTAATTACACCAATCACCCATATCTTATCATTTCTACCAGATGTACCTTGAAACCCTTGAATCTTTATATCTTCTGCCTGGGAAAGACTGAAGAAGTGATGTGAATCATGTAGCTCAAAGGAGACATAACTGATTATTATATGATGATGTAGAGGAAATCAAAATGTGGAGTGTTCAATATTGAAACCTTGAGAATGTGGTAAAGGTCTCGAATAGAATCAAGAGATGTATACTACCAATCTGGAAACAATCACACTTAGGGAGATTTTGGTGTGTTGAGATAGTTTATATGTGTATTCAAACTGATGAGGATATTCAAGGTCAATCTAGATTTGAGAACCTCGAAACTCTGGTTATTGACTCTTGGGAAGTTTTACCCTAAGGCTATGTAGAAGGTTAGTAATGGAAAAGAGAAATTAATTGCATTCAATAAGGATATTGAACAAGATATTGCAAGGAAATGACTAGGGATAGAGAGAACATAAAGTTATAGAAATTTAGAGATTGTTGTGGAAATTTTTTTTAGGAGAATAATATTCAAAGGTGTATGTCGAAGAAAATACGAAAGTTGATTTTATGATGGAGGATAAGTTTTGTAAGGCCTAAAGGTATTTAAATTAAATAACACGAGGAGAACGATTTGAACAAGTTCAAGGAATTCGTAAACGGGATTTAGAGGTTTCGGTCCGTATTTAAGACAAGGTGAAAGAATTTGGAAATTTAAATAAATGGTTAATGTTGATTCCTAAAAGTGAAGGCTATGCTTCATGAGTAATGTTTGGAAATTGGAAATTGCCGACGGTAGTCATGGAAAAGGCTTAGGTAAAGGTTAAATTTTTATATGGAGACTGGTGAGGTAAGGATACGATTGGCAAGTTATGACCAGATGAACTTAAGGGTATTAGAAACAGATGATTAACTTGATCTTCTTTATCTTGTGCATTTATTTACCACGTCTTGAACCCCCACTTTCTATTTGAGATCCTTTGACGTTCCTTATCGTGACCTTGATATTCGGAATGTAATACTAGCTGTTACCCTCCAACAAATCTTATATGCAAGACCTAGACGAACTCACCGTCGTGTAGGTATGTCATGTCCCACTAAAATCCGTCTCCTTGTACTCTATTTTCTTGATATAATTTTCTGGTTAAATGGCTAAACTATAACCTCTACCATGATACTGAATTATTCCTGATTTCAATTAAAGATCCAGCCTTGACTCAATTCCTTCGACCCGACATGTGATGATGTTCTGCTTGATTCCTTAAATGCTTAACCTTGTACCTTATTTTGATTGCTTGACCCATTTAGTTAAGAATCTGGACTATGTATCTTCGTTCATACACACCCTTACTTATATCTTATGCTGCTAATTATCCTTAGTTTCACAAGCTTATCCTTTTCGAGCTTGATCATGACATATTTTATTGGGTGCGCACCCACTAACATATTGTCTAATCAGAACCGGCGTATGATGGTCTGATCAACCTATTGCATTTTGGTTTGCTTTTCATACTAATCTACGTGGATGGAGACATAGTCAAACTTGCCCTAGAAATCTTATCCGCAACAGCCTTGACAATTCTCCTTGGAATTATTTTATTACCCCTGAACCTGTGAGCACCCTGAATTTCGGATTGATTTTTTTTATTTTTTATTTATTTTCTGATTGATTTTAATTTCAATAAATAATTTATTCTGTTATTTTTCCTTAAGTGTGCTTTTCCGTGCCATTGATATTTGGAGTGTCAGGGATGTTCAACTCTGGAAATCTTCTTTATGAGTTTTGGAGTGGACAGGATTACCTTCATGATGGTATATAGTGTCCCATCCAAACTTGTTCCCTTGTGCTTTTTTTGCTTCGCTGAACTTTGGGTCAAATTAGACCAGATTATTAATTTTTTCCTACTCTTTTCTTTGATCATTATTAGTACGTTATCGTGACTTTTAGTTTTGGAGCGCAAGACCAGTCAATTCCTTGAAACCAACTCCTAGTTGATGATCTACTCGAGACGCTCGTCACCCATGACCTTCGTGTCCCACTCAGATATGTCATTTCGTGCTCCATTTGATTCGTACAACTTTCCTGACATATGACCCGATTTTATTTCGCCCCACGGTTTCACATTTATCTTCCAACTTGTTTTGTGGGTCCCCTGTCGACCAAAACCTGTCAGCCCCAACTATGGACATAGCCCACATTGAGCCTACTACCCGTCCGCCACTTGTGTTCCATTTATTGGAATCCCCATGTGCTACTTATTTATCGATGATCATCAACGCCTAATTTTAATTCAATTTTTGCACATATCTGTTTTGACCCAAACCAGCTTGACCGAACCCAGCCAGCTTCGGTTATTCTCCATCACCATCATCCTCAGCCTCATTATCCTTGAAAATACTAATATTCATTCTAACCATTTTTAATTATTATTGGAAATTTCTATTAATTTTTATCCATGGGATTGACCTATTTCCTACACATTTAATTTCTACCTTGGATCTCCCTACATTAATCATAACCATTCATTCCACATGACAACAAATTCCCCCCTCTAGCTTTTGGAGCCGGCCCTAAAACTAAGGCATCCATTCTCTCTCTCTTTCTTTAATTTAATGCTTATCCTATTCCTCTCTCTCTCTCTCTCTCTCCTTTCTATTTTCTTCAAACAATTACTACAACAGCAACTCCCCTCCATGCACAACAACTCCATGCCGACCTCATCTTCCCCGACCCCCTGGCTCGACCATCGCCGACCTCCCCTCCGCCGTGGTCGGCCATGGCCGAGGATCTCCTCCTCCATCTCCTCCTTTATTCTTCCTCCTCCATCCATCCATTTACCACATCATCCCGCAACCACCACCACCACCACCGTTCACTCTTCCATCGGCCGCCGTCATAGCGCGTACAACCGCCAGCCAGGCCGTGCACTGCAGCCCGCACCACCGTGTGACGACAGCTACGACAGTAGGAGCCAAGCGCGCGCGCGTGCAGCGCTATCGCGCCGCCGCCGGCCGCATACTGGCGTGGCCGACCCCCTCCGGGGTGGCCTTCCTCCGGGCGTACCCTAGGTCCTCTTCCATGACAGCCACCGTCCTCCGGGATGCACCGTCGAGGCGATTGTGCGTTTTGAACGACGTCCCGTCGTGACGCGCGCGGGATCGAGTTTATTGATGCTCCGTCGCAGCGACTTCGTGCGCATTTTTCCGGAGATCCGACCGTTGGATCGGCAATTTCTTTACTCCGTCGAAATCTCGGTATATCCACCTTCGCTCATGTCAATTTTCATCCGTTAATTTTATCGTTTGATACATCAAAACCGGCCAGCAAGTTGACATGTAAATTGTATTAATTTGGACAGTTTTCGCGGGGCCAACTTCGTCAGCTTGTATCTACTCCACCGCAGCTCCATTTGGCGTGCTACCAGTTCCTATGCGAAGTTGGTATAACCCTCTTACTACCCCTCCAGTTTCATTTCATTGTGAGCTTGTTGATTGGTTGAATTCGACGCCAAAGTTGTCGCCGAATTCATAATTTCCAACTTGTAAAATTCCATTTTTGAACACGGGACTCCAGATTTCATTTCTGACACCACCAGTAGACTTGGCGTCGTTTTGGCATGTTTCATATAAATTTGTTAGATTTGTAGAACGTGGGCCCAGGCACGTTTTTCGGTGCAAAACGGGTCCCACATTCTGGGTCAACGGGACTTTTTGTCGCCGGCTCATCGGAATCCAATTCCGGATATACTGTTGAGTTCGTATCGTCATTCTGGACTCATTGACATATAATTGCTAGGTTTTGGTGGACATTGGATCCGGCACGCATTTCGGTGCAAGTCGGATACCAATATCCGGGTCAATGGGTCATTTTGAGATCGGCTCATCGAAATCTAATTTCGGAGATACCGTTGAGTTCGTATCATCATTCTGGACTCGTTGACAGGTATGTTTGCTGAGTTTTGAGAAACTTTGGCTCCGGCACGCATTTCCGTGCAAACCGGAATTCTAAGTTCTGGTCAACGGGCCAAATTGAGATCGGGTCAACGGAATCCAATTCTGGAGATACCGTTGGGTTCGTATCGACATTCTGGTTTCGTGGACATATAATTTGTTTATTTTGTAGACTTGTTTTCTTGTACATTTTTTGGTGCAAAACGGCTCCGACACGGACACCGTTTGATCCGAAATTACCTTTTTGCCCTTGTGTCCAATTGGACCGATGGGTAGGCTATCCTAGCTAATTTGACCATTCTGGATACGTTGGCGATGTCTATTTCATCGTCCGACAAGTTTGTTGATATTTTTTTCTGAGTTTGACCTTTTTAAATTAATTAATAATTAATTCATATAATGTTCGTATTTCGGGTTAGTACAACGAAACTGAGATCAGCCATTCCAGTGATCTCACATCGCTGAAATGACAAGTTGGACACGTGGATCACTATAATAAGATTATCAACCTTACCGATAATCTTCTTATCTCGATTTGCGTGTCGTAAGTTTCGACTAACAAATAACGAATACACTTATATTAGACTAGAATTGACCATGTTTGACCAAAGTTGACCAGTTGACCCAAAGTCAACTGTAAATCAACACTTGACCTAGTTTGACTAAATTTTTGACCGGAGTCGACCTAGAGTTGTTTGACTTAGAAGAACCTAGAATAATATAGATTGCCTGTAGAGATTCATTATTACAACTTGAATACCTTGTAACCTGTGTTGCTTTAAATAGGACTCTGTGGCTTCAATGGGACCCCTATACTATCACTGTTCAGGTTATCGAGGCGAGTACATTCCCTGATCATTTCATATCCTGCTTAGAATTATTTCCTACATAGATACTTTACTTGTACTGTCACGTTGGTACACGGATTGGTACTATAGGATCCCTTATTGAGATGTTATCCTTAGGGAGCATCGGGTACTACATGTTCTGTGCGTTTCACTTACATGGCGTATTACATGCTTCATTGGTTCTTTGATCACTTACGCATATACTCTTATGATCGTAGAGTCTTCCTAGAATCCTTATCCATTTATGGGACTACTATGTATCACCTTCGGGTCTATCACCTTTGGGGTCGATCACCTTCGGGGTCTATCACCTTCGGGGTGTTACATAGCATCATAACATAACCTGGCTGGATCCTTGTGTATTGATTGGGGGTACGGGGGAGTAGAAATGGACATATGAATAATACCCAAGTAGTGTAGCATCATAATCTCTCCATAGTGTAGCATCAGAATCTCCTATGCCATTTACATGTCTATATTGTACTCGACTCACTAGCCACATGTTAGTTCTTTATTATAGTAGATATTTCTATTACAACTTTCTCTCTCTGTTTTACATACTGCACTTCTTTCAGTACTTGTATCTTACTTTACTGCATGAAATATTTTCTAACCTGCTATGAACTGTTGAGATGTATTGTGCTCGCCCAGTCCTGACTGGACCTGTTGAAATTTTACAGATGGCCTGGGATTGTCTGCTAGCCTAGAGGAGACACAGTAGGGGTTATTTAGGTAGTTATTTCATTTTGTCTGGAGTTGTATTTACTTTGTGGATTACTGTATCTGTATTTGAGTTTTGAGATGTATTTCTGGGATTATGTATCTTAGACACTTAGACTTCTATCTCTTTATCTCTTTTAGATTTCATGTTTTATCTATCCTTATCATGCTCTACCTTAGATGTGATTGAGACTATATCTGCTATGTCACCCCCATTCGGAGAGTATAAACTATTTAGTCTTATACTGTTAGATGCATTGAGACCTAGGACAGCGTTACCACCGCGATACTGCGGTGTAGGCTGGGCGTTGTTACATTCTCGTGCCCTAACTCTAGGGTGCGGTCGTGACACATTTTTAGTGGTGGCCCATGCAGGTCGAGACTAAAAGTGTAGTGGTATTCAAACTTGAGTACCACTACAGCCTGCACTAGGAATATGATATATTTTTGAAGATACTCAATCACAGTTAGGAACCCTTGAGAGATTCCTGGGACGACCCTGGAGAACCTTATTTAACTTCGATTTGAAAACTCTCTTTTTTCTTAATTTGATTAATTTTTACTTTTTGTTGTTAAATTTGATTTTAATGGATTATTGTTGAATTTGTGTTTGTATTTGTTAATTTTGATGGATGATTGTCGATTTTGAATTTTGATGATAGCTGTTGCATTCGAGTTTGTATTTGATAAATTTTGTTCATTTTTGAATTTTGATGTTCGTTAATAAATTTGATTTGATTTTTGAGTATTCATTATTGATTAATTTAATTTTTGGCAAGATGAAATTATATGGGCTAGGTCATCTATGTTATGGAATCTAGTCTTCTATAGTCACATTAGCCAGCATGGTGAGGACATATAGTCTGACTCTGGATATATTTCTCGGTGTAGGAATTTAAGGTTTTCGCAGCCAAGCTAGCGGCACCGCAAAAATGTTAAATACCATGATTCTAGAGATATGTGCATAAGTCAAGGGCTCTGTGATTATCGTAGTCTTGCTTACTAGTATGACGAGGATTTAGAGTACATGATTTTGGATAGACTCATATGATGATCAGATTGCACCTTAAATATTTTGAACATGTTTTCTCTACTTTTGTTCAGTCACAAAAAAAAGAATTATTATTGTTGTTTTGTCTAGTTTCCTATTTTTAACTCAGGAGTAAGTTTAGTTGGTTTTATAAACCTTGTGAAATTTCTTGCTATGAGTTTTTCATAATACAATGAATCGATGATTTTGTTAGACTTTATCTTGAATTTGATATTTTAGCTATGGATTTCAAAATCGTTCCTTCTTTAAACAGATAAGCATAACAGATTTTAGCGTTATTTCTTTCTTGCTATTATCCTTGTATTAAATAATAATGATAATAAAGCTGTCTTGATTACGTCAATCACCTGCTTGCAATCTTGGTAGAGATCTAAATGTTAGTCTTAACGTAGAATAAATTTTTATATTGGGACATGAGATATATATATGAATATATATAGCAGACACTTTGCTTAACACGTATGCATGCTACACTTGATTTTCCACCTACCTGAATACCTATTAATATGTTTGATGTTAAATTTTTAAAACCCCAATATTTCTGATTCTCTGCTTTCCCTAGCTTAACCCATAATTTAAATATAAAATTTTATGATAATAGTTTTATTTATACCACTGCCCATGTATGTTATACATAGGGTGTCAATTCAAAAAAGTTTTGGTTGAGTTTTGTGTTAAATTTGAAAAATCTGAGACTGTGTGCATATTAACCCTTGATACAAGATTCCGAATGATTAGTTCAAATTGATGTTCCATTTTTTATGAAATATTTAGAGCTGCGTACATTCTTGTAAGTAGGAATATAAATTTAGGTTTCATATTCTTACATGTTAGTTTGTGATAAACATTGAGTTGTTTTTAATGTTCAAATTTCTCCAAAACCCTGAAAACTAGTTACATGTTAACATTTTTACATTGATTTCCATGTTTAGTTAAATTTCAGATTTAATATGTAATATTGAACTGAATGCGTAGATAACTGCATTGATAGTATGTTAGGGTTTCATTTCTATCATGTTAGGATGTATTGGAAGCATTGAGTTAGTTGTGATTTTTCAAAACCCTAAAACCCGAGACTGTATTGTGTTAATATTACACTGGTTAAATGTTAGCTTATTTTCAGATATTTTTATGTAAATGTTGAACTAAAACCTGGTTTAACTTTTTAATACTAAGCTATAATCCTGTACAAGGACACACACACACACACTCTAACATAGTATATACTGTCATTTAACCTTACCCTTCCCCTCTATGTTATGATTATATCTATAAGGATATATAGAGCTTAGGCATACATGTTATATATATAAATACATAACTAAGTCTCTACCTTTTTATATATATATGGTTAGCCATGAATGTTATGAGTAAATAAGTTGCGTATTCTAGATTGTTAACCAATATGCCATGATTAGTAACTTGATAGCTGTTATTTTGGAACCCAAATCCTCATATACACCTTCATGTATTCACGTACACACACGCCTACTATCTAACCATATGAACATGTCCCCATGCACATAATGTTAGTTTTCCTCTCTAATGCTCTCTATATTATATATTGTGATTGGATTTCAATGTAATCGACTTTCGTTAATTAAACTTGTGATTTTGATTTTCTTGGGATGGTACCCCTTTTAGATGATTGGTAGTTACCTTTCTTTAATCATTTTTGATGAGTACCAATTTTCATATAGGATGGTAGACCGCCTTACAGTTTTGATGATTTGATTTTTCTGTAACTTTTCTATTTTAGCAACCTAGATTGCTTGTGTGTTTTGATACCCTATAACCATTTTGGTTAGCATGACTAGTATACCTAGATGAGACTTAACTACCACTGTATGCCATGACCCTGGAAGCCGTTTTCTTTTGATGGTATGATTGTTTAAAGTTCTGGAACCTTGATTGTGGGGGGTTTGACCTAGAGGGAGTATGGACATTTTAATTTCGAGGACAAAATTTTATAAGGTGGGTAGGATGTGAGCACCCTGAATTTCGGGTTGATTTTTTTTCATTTTTTATTTATTTTCTGATTGATTTTAATTTCAATAAATAATTTATTCTGTTATTTTTCCTTAAGTGTGCTTTCTCGTGCCATTGATATTTGGAGTGTCAGGGATGTTCAACTCTGGAAATCTTCTTCATGAGTTTTGGAGTGGGCAGGAGTACCTTCATGATGGTATATAGTGTCCCATCCAAACTTGTTCCCTTGTGCTCTTTTTGCTTCGCTGAACTTCGGGTCAAATTAGACCAGTTGATTATTAATTATTTTTCCCACTCTTTTCGTTGATCATTATTAGCACGTTACCGTGACTTTTAGTTTTGGAGCGCAAGACCAGTCAATTCCTTGAAACCAACTCCTCATTGATGATCTACTCGAGATGCTCGTCACCCATGACCTTCGTGTCCCACTCAGACACGTCATTTTGTGCTCCATTTGATTCGCACAACTTTCTCGACACGTGACCCGATTTTATTTCGCCCCACGGTGTCACATTTATCTTCCAACTTGTTTTGTGGGTCCCCTGTCGACCAAAACCGTCAGCCCCAACTATGGACATGGCCCACATTGAGCCTACTACCCGTCCGCCACTTGTGTCCCATTTATTGGAATCCCTATGTGCTACTTATTTACCCATGATCATCAACGCCTAATTTTAATTCGATTTTTGCACAATGTCTGTTTTGACCCAAACCAGCTTGACCGAACCCAGCCCAGCTTCGTGTTATTCTCCATCACCATCATCCTCAGCCTCATTACCCTTAAAAATACTAAATATTCATTCTACCTATTTTTAATTATTATTGGAAATTTCTATTAATTTTTATCCATGGGAATGACCTATTTCCGACACATTTAATCTCTACCCTTGGATCTCCCTACATTAATCATAACCATTCATTCCCACATGACAACAAATTCCCCTCTAGCTTTTGGAGCCGGCCCTAAAACCAAGGCATCCATTCTCTCTCTCTCTTTAATTTAATGCTTATCATATTCCTCTCTCTCTCTGTTCCTTTCTATTTTCTTCAAACAATACAACAGCAACTCCCCTCCTTGCACAGCAACTCAATGCCGACCTCATCTTCCCCGACCCCCTGGTTTGACCATCGGCCGACCTCCCCTCCGCCGTGGTCGGCCATGGCCGAGGATCTCCTCCTCCATCTCCTCCTTCATTCCTCCTCCTTCATCCATCCGTTCACCACATCATCCCGCAACCACCACCACCACCACCGTTCACTCTCCTGTCGGCCGCCGTCGTGGCACGCACAACCGCCGCACAGGCCGTACCTCCGTCGGCCACCGGCACTGCAGCCCCGTGCCACCGTGCGACGACAGCTACAGTAGCAGCAGCCAAGCGCGCGCGCTGCAGCTACCGAGCCGCCGCCGGCCGCACACCGACGTGGGTGGCCCCTTCCGGGCGCACCCTAGTCTCCTCCATGACGGCACCATCCTCTGGACGCACCGTCGAGGCGATTCTGCGTTTTGAACGACGTCCCGTCGTGACGCGCGCGGGATCGAGTTCATTTTGACGCTCCGTCGCAGCAACTTCGTATGCGTTTTCCCGGAGATCCGACCGTTGGTCAGCGATTTCTTCACTCCGTCGCAGTCTCGATATCCACCTTCACTCATGTCAATTTTCATCCGTTAATTTTTCGTTTGATACATCAAAACTGGCCACCAGTTGACCGTTTAAATTATATTAATTTGGACAGTTTTGTGGGGCCAACTTCGTCAGCTTGTATCTACTCCACCGCAGCTCCGTTTGGCGTGCTACTAGTTCTGGTGCGAAGCTGTATAACCCTTTTACTACCCTCCAGTTTCGTTTCATTGTGAGCTTGTTTGATTGGTTGAATTCGACGCCAAAGTTGGTCATCCGAATTCGTAATTTCCAACTTGTAAAATTCTATTTTTGAACACGGGACACCAGATTTCATTTCTGACACCACGAGTAGACTTGTGGCGTCGTTCTGGCATGTTTTCATATAAAATTTGTTAGATTTGGAGAACGTGGGCCCGGGCACATTTTTCGGTGCAAAGCGGGTCCCACATTCTGGGTCAATAGGACTTTTTGACGCCGGCTCATCGAAATCCAATTCCGGATATACCGTTGTGTTCGTATCGTCATTCTGGACTCGTTGACATATAATTGCTAGGTTTTGGTAGACATTGGGTCCGGCACGCATTTCGGTGCACGGATACCAATATCCGGGTCGACGGGTCATTTTGAGATCGGCTCATCGGAATCCAATTCCGGAGATACCGTTGAGTTCGTATCATCATTCTGGACTCGTTGACAAGTAGTTTGCTGAGTTTTGAGAAATTTGGCTCCGGCACGCATTTTCGTGCAAACTGGAATTTCAAGTTCTGGTCAACGGGCCAAATTGAGATCGGGTCAACGGAATCCAATTCTGGAGATACCGTTGGTTTCGTATCGACATTCTGGTTTCGTGGACATATAATTTGTTATATTTTATAGACTTGTTTTCTTGCACATTTTTCGGTGCAAAACGGCTCCGACACGGACACCGTTTTGACCCGAAATTACCTTTTTGCCCTTGTGTCCAAATTGGACCGATGGGTAGGCTATCCTAGCTAATTTGACCATTCTGGACACGTTGGCGATGTCTATTTCATCGTCCGACAATGTTTGTTGATATTTTTTTTTCTGAGTTTAACCTTTTATAATTAATTAATAATTAATTTATATAATGTTCGTATTTCGGGATTAGTACAACGAAACTGAGATCAGCCAATTCCAGTGATCTCACATCGCTGAAATTGACAAGTTAGACACGTGGATCACTATAATAAGGTTATCAACCTTACCAATAATCTTCTTATCTCGATTTGCGTGTCGTAAGTTTCGACGTACAAATAACGAAGTACACTTTATATTAGACTAGAATTGACCCTGTTTGACCAAAGACCAGTGACCCAAAGTCAACTGTAAGTCAACACTTGACCTAGTTTGACTAGATTTTTGACCGGAATCGACCTAGAGTTGTTTTGACTTAGAAGAACCTAGAATATATATTGCCTGTAGAGATTCATTTATTACAACTTGAACACCTTGTACCCTGTGTTGCTTTAATAGGACTCTGTGGCTTCAGTGGGACCCCTATACTTATCAGCTGTTCAGGTTATCGAGGCGAGTACATTCTCTGATCATTTCATATCCTGCTTAGAATTATTTCCTGCAGTAGATTACTTTACTTGTACTGTCACGTTGGTCACACGGATTGGTACTATATGGATCCCTTCTTAAGATATTATCCTTAGGGATCGGGTACTACATGTACTATGCGTTTCACTTACATGGCGTATCATATACTTCATTGGTTCTTTGATCACTTACGATATATACTCTTATGATCGTAGAGTCTTCCTAGAATCCTTATCCTATTTATGGGACTACTATGTATCACCTTCGGGGTCTATCACCTCCGGGGTCTATCACCTTCGGGTCTGTTACATAGCATCATAACATAACCTGGCTGGATCCTTGTTATTGATTGGGGGTACAGGGAAGTAGAAATGGACATGTGAATAATATCCAAGTAGTGTAGCATCAGAATCTCTTCCATAGTGTAGCATCAGAATCTCCTATGCCATTTACATGTCTATATTGTACTCTGACTCACTAGCCACATGTTAGTTCTTTATTTATAGTAGATATTTCTATTACAGATTCTCTCTCTGTTTACATAATGTACTTCTTTCAGTACTTGTATCTTACTTTTCTGCATGAATATATTTTCTAACCTACTATGAACTGTTGAGATGTATTGTGCTCGCTCCAGTCCTGACTGGACCTGTTGATAAATTTTACAGATGGCCTGGGATTGTCTGCTAGCCTAGAGGAGACGCAGTAGGGGTTGTTTAGGTAGTTATTTCATTTTGTCTGGAGTTGTATTTACTTTGTGGATTACTATATCTGTATTTGAGTTTTGAGATGTATTTCTGGGATTATGTGTCATAGACACTTAGACTTCTATCTCCTGTATCTCTTTTAGATTTCATGTTTTATCTATCCTTATCATGCTCTACCTTAGATGTGATTGAGACTGTATCTGCTATGTCACCCCCATTCGGAGAGTATAAACTGTTTAGTCTTATACTGTTAGATGCATTGAGACCTAGGACAGCGTTCTACTGCCGACACTGCGGCATAGGCTGGGCGTTGTTACGTTCTCGTGCCCTAACTCTAGGGTACGGGTCGTGAAAGAACCTTGTATTCGTATCCAGTTGAATTAAATTTAATCATGACCTAGATCTTCATCATTGGATGCTCGTGCTCATACTTGATTTCATTGATTCCCCATCTTGCCCAAATCTTGATTTATCCCGAAATTGATCAACTTAGATCTTGTCAAGACAAAAATCTATTGGTGATTTGTTGTGCCTAAATTTTCAATTTTTACCATTTTATGGAATAGTAACCTTTTAATAATTTTTCAGTTGCTTGTTAATAACTAAATTTTTATATAGATGGTAGACAACCTTGATGGTTGTGTTCCCTTACCTTCCCAAATTAGGACACCCTAGATTGCTGTGTGTTGATACCATAGTACTGTTTTGACCTAGAATGACCAGTGCACCTAGGTGAGACTTCCAACTGCTATAGTATGCCCTGACCCTGTATGCTATTCCTTCAATTTGCATGGTTTAGATAAAATTCTTAGGACCTTGATCGTCGAGAATAGGGATGTTACCCCATTAGTATCAACTGTGGATATATATATATATAGGTAGTCCTTGATTTGGGGAATGTGTGTTTATAACCTGTAGCTTATAAGATTTATAGTGTCAGCCCTGATAGGATTGGAAAGTTAAGAGCTAGCCTATTATAGAGTTTCTCTTTTTGCTAAATTCTGGTTGCCAACACTTAGGTAGCTAGCATAGGTAAAATCCTAAGAAATTGACTAGCAGATGACTAAGTACTAGGATATTGAGAAATTGACTAGTGTTTGACACTTGACTATGTTTGACCTAGAAGGGGGTGCGATCATCTTAATTTCGAGGACGAGATTTTTATAAGGTGGGTAGGATTGTAACACCCAGTTTTCTAAATGGGGGTAATTTTGAAATTTTGTGATTTTAGTCTTTTAATAATGATATTTAAATCATGATATAATTTTTGGTAATTTTTAATCATTTTAAAAAAAAACTATTTTAAGTTATGACTTATGATTTTGGTA
>JANAVB010027404.1:0-89963 GCA_029216955.1 Iris pallida | reverse complement strand
TGTATGATCATTAAATATACAATAATAAGGCGTCCCAAATATTACATATTCAGCTGATCATGAAGCTAGTCGTTACAAAATGTTAGGACTAGCAAGAGTTTAGTCATACTGATCAACCCTAGGATTTGTCAATCATGTTACAGGCCCATAGGCAGACAGTAGTAAGTGCAATCGAGCTAAACAGGTGCTCGTCGGCTAAACGCCTCAAAAGAATATTTTTACACTAGAGCGGAAGAGCCAAAATAACCAACTCGTCGCCAGGGTTCCGTCTAGTGGCCACCATCTGGCTGGGAAGTCGGTAGATCCTCTGGAGCTGCTCCGAAATCTGGCCACACAAAACCAGCTGGGTCAGACCCCAGAAAGAGCAAGTGCCACAAAGGAGGCTTCACTTAAGAACTAAAACCAGCAATCAGCACAGGAATATAAATATAAATAAAATAAGGACTGGAATAAAAGGAAACATATCAGGATGATATACGACGAGATAACCATAGAACTATTCAGATAGCCAGGTTACAACCGAACCAAACAAGGACGGGGTTGTAACCCTTCGTCTGAACGGAGCTTGGTTTCTCACCATTTATCGGTAAAATAAATACAAGCATTCTGGTCATTCAATAGTCTGGAACAGGGTCAGGGCAAGACTAGACTGGTTAGACTCCATCCAATCACTTCACGGCCAAGCAAGAACTACGGCTTGATACTTTAACTAACTAGGGTTGTCACAAGCCTAATTACTAACAAGATGCAGTGAGATTATTCCACAGCCACAAGCCCTGCAGACCATCCAGGTTACCCAGGTCGAGAGATTAGGGTTGAATTCAGGTGGGTACATCGTCCAGGAAACGTATGTACCCTTAAGCAGTTTGAAGGGTGCAACACATGACAGTGTGCTGGAAATGTGCCCTATTCGACGGCAAGCTACAGATCCCAAGCGCGCCCAGGTAAGGGATTGCCTGTAGTTGGAAAATCTCTTCATGACTAATGTATTAATCTAGTTGTTAACCTTAGTCCATTTTAGCAGGTACTCCTGACCGTGGTACTCAGGAGTCCCCTCCTAGACATGATGCAAGACAGGACTGGATTATTTGTACAAGCACAATCGCCCACGATATCCAGGTTATTTATACAGGTCATGTCATGTCAGGTAGCCATCGCAACAGCTTATCAAGATATAATATGTCAGGTTTATCGTGTCAAGTATACTTGTCAGGAGTGCGCCACGATGGGCCACTATCAGGTCATGTCAGGTCATTATGTCAGGAGTGCACCACTACGGGTCACTATCGTGTCATGCTCAGGTATCATTTCCAAACATATTAAACAAATTCATGATTATCAAGTTCATGACAAAAGGCGTAAGGATATAAAATGGACGTTAAATATCTAATAAAATATCAATATACAGGGCTAGAGAAGATCAAGGGTAATCAGGCTACGCTCAAGCCAGGCTACGCTCAGGCTAGCGTACGCTCAGGTTTGCGTACCAAAGGATCCATACACTTTCAATGGGAAGCGTACGCAAGGGTCAGCGTACACAAGGGCACGCTCAAGCTACAGGTCAGCGTACGCTCAAGCTAGCGTACGCTCAAGACTGCGTACGCTCGAGCTAGCGTACGAAAGGGGCCAGCGTACGCCTTGCTCGCTTAAGCTAGCGTACCAAGGCACGCGTACGCTCAAGCTAGCGTATGCTCAAGACACGCTGCCAACAGGCAGCGTATCAAGGTGAGCGTACGCTCACTAAAGAGCAGCGTACGAAGTCTAGCGTACGCTCGCTAAAGAGAAGCGTACGAAGGCTAGCGTACGCTCGCTAAAGAGCAGCGTACGAAGGCTAGCGTACGCTCGCTAAAGAGCAGCGTACGAAGGCTAGCGTACGCTCGCTAAAGAGCAGCGTACGACTCAGCGGCATAAGCTAAAAAGCTAGCTCACTGTTCACGTCTTCTCCAAATGGCAAGAACAGCAAGAACTCTAAAGTTGAATCTAAGCTTCAATTGTCCAAAACTTGGTCAAAACAAGTCCGAATCCAACTTTCCAAAGGTCAAAATTGGGTAGAATGAAATTCTCTAAAACATGGAACCATCAAAACTTGAAAACAAACAAGTTTAATAGATCAAAACCACCAAAATCCGAAAATAGTAAAACTCTAGATCTACAAGAATTAAAGCCTCAAAATAGAAAATGACAAGTACTAATGTGGTTTAGAATCATGAGGAGAAGCTAATGAAACCATCAAAAGGAGTTCTCTTGTGGAAGCAAGTTGTACTTGCCTAAGGTGTTCTTGGTTGGTGGAGAAGAGTAATGGTGGGGGAAGGAGAAGTAAATGAGAATTATGGCGAGAGAGAAGGTTGGTGGGGATAATAAAGAGGGGGTGTGGTGGAAATGAAGGAGAAGCATAGGCTAAGGTGTTCCACCCGTGGCCCATGATGAACCAAGCATTGGGCCGGCCGAACCAAGCCAACCCAAACCGAGAGTTAAACCAGGCCGAGAGCTAAACAAGGAATAATACAAGAAAAGACACGTACACGTATTCCCAAAATACGTACTACGAACCACAGGCATTACAACAGAGGCATGGAGTTGGCCGTCACAACGGTCGCAGCTCGACCAGTAGTGCAGCAGCCGAGGACACCGGGGATCGAGCAGTTTCAGAAGATGAGCCCCAGAGACTTTCTGGGGACAGAGGGGATCCTATATGCCGATGAGTGGATCGAGCATATAGAGAAGATCTTCTGCTTGGCCAGGATTCCAGCAGACCTTCAGATCGAGGCCGCAGCTAGCCGGATGCGAGATCTTGCTTGCACCTGGTATCAGTCAGACCCCAGGGTAGGGGTACCAGGGCAGACTTGGGAGCAGTTCAGGGGCTTCTTCAAGAAGAATTTCTTCCCAGATTCAGCAGTCAGAGCCTTAGAGTCGCAGTTTGAGAGCTTGGTCCAGGGGAGCCTCTCAGTAGAGGAGTATGCTGGAGAGTTTGGCCGTCTCGGCAGGTTTGTAGAGGGTTTGAGCGAGACGGCGAAGGCCCAGAGGTTCCGGAAGGGTCTGGTCAAGGAGGTCAAGTCCCTGACCAAGGGCAGCAGAGATGCTACATTTGAGGAGATCTTGACGGGAGCCTTGCTAGCAGAGGATGATCTTGAGCTTAGGCTCAAGAGGGGGAGAGACCCAATTGGAGACAGCAGCAGCGGGGGCCAGGCCAAGAGGCCCCACTTTCAGCATCAGCAGCAGAGGCAGTTTCAGCCGCAGCCGATTCAGCAGAGGCCAGTGCACCAGCAGCAGTTTCAGCATCAGGCACCCAGGCACCAGACAGTTAGTTGCACCTTCTGCAAGAATCCTGGGCATGTCTTCAACGAGTGCAGGAAGAGACTCGGGAAGTGCCTTCTTTGTGGAGCAGCAGATCATCAGATGAGATTATCCTAGGTCTGGAGGACGAGCAGGCCCGGAAGGAGGAGCCATGGCTCTAGCAGGCCAGCAGAGGGGACCAGCCCTGCAGACGCAGCAGTAGAGGTTTGTCCAGCACCAGCAGCAGGCCAGGGGAGGCCAGCAGGGGCGAGGATTTGCCATGGCAGCAGAGGATACGGAGGTCATCGGGGAGATGATTGCAAGTTCGATTCTCCTCGACTCCAGTCCAGCATTTGCATTATTCGATTACGGTGCTTCGCATAGCTTCATATCAGTATCTTTTACGATTAAATACGGTATCGTAGCTGAATCGTTGCCTAGGACTTACAAGATCACAACCGGGGGTGGCATTATCCTCGTGAGTGATGTTTGTAAGGGTCAGAGAGTAGTTTTGGGAGGCCGTGAGTTGGAGGTGAGCCTGCTCGTAATGCCATTGTCGAACTACGATATAGTAATAGGCATGGATTGGTTGAGCAGGCACCACGCCAGCATTGATTGCAGAGGGGGTAGAGTTCTCTTCAGAGCGCCGGGGGAGCCAGTGTTCGAGTACTCCAGACGTCAGGCAGAGCAGAGCAGCGGAGTCTTCTGTGGAGTCTCGATCGAGGAGCAGACGATTCCACCCCTTGATAGCAGATTATATGGATGTTTTTCCAGAGGAGTTGTCGGGATTGCCATCCGACAGGGACATAGAGTTCTCGATAGACTTGGTTCCAGGAGCGGAACCCATCTCTCAGCATGTCTATCGGTGAACAACAGCGAGCTGGTGGAGCTGAAGAAGCAGGTGGATGAGCTACAGGACAAGGGCTTCATCCGCTCGAGTTCGTCGCCATAGGGTACACCTGTGTTGTTTGTGCCGAAGAAGGATGGGTCAATACGCATGTGTATTAACTATATGGCACTCAACAACCTCACGATCAAGAACAATACCCACTGCCGCGGATCGACGATCTATTTGACCAGTTGAGCGGAGCTCGGGTATTTTTGTCACGACCCGCACCCACTGTTAGGGTACGAGAACGTAACAACGCCCAGCCTACGCCGTAGTGTCGGCGGTAGAACGCTGTCCTAGGTCACATCATCTAACAATATAATGCTAAGTAGATACAGTCTCAATCATATTTAAGGTAGAGCATGATAAGGTTAGATAAAACATAAAATCCAAAGAGATACGGGAGATAGAAGTCTAAGTGTCTAAGATACAAAAACCCAGAAATACATCTCAAAACTCAAATACAGTAATCCACAAAGTAAATACAACTCCAGATAAATGAAATAACTATCTAAACAACCTCTAAGGTGTCTCCTCTAGGCTAGCAGGCAACCTCCAAGCTATCTATAAAATTTATCAATAGGTCCAGTCAGGACAGGAACGAGCACATCTCATCTAGAAAATCCAAGTAAATGACAGAGAACTATAAAGCAGTTATAGACAGTTGTATTGATGAAAATGGCAGTTTAAATTCAGGTGATGGTAAGAAAGACAAATAAGGTGCAAGAAAAGTAAATAACTAAACAAGAGAAGAATCATAGCAATAAAGTCTATAAAAATAGAACTAGTTGAACCAGGGTAATATGATATGAAGTCCAGAAAACAATGTAGACCAGTGTAACTCCAATGTAAGTCCAGTACAAGATGAATCTAATACAAGATGAATCCAGTAAGGGACGATTCCAGTTATAGTGATCAATGATTCCAGGGTGAGTCCAGTCAATACTCTAACAGTATGTTTTAAAATACCGAGATCGACATGTAAACGACTGTGGGTAATCCGACACACCTTTCACTGATCAGGCGAGAGATGGCTATCATTCCAGTAGGGGTGATTCCAGTAATAGGGTATGTCTACATGTCTTACTCTAGTATTTCCCCTCCCAGCAAGTGAATCCAGAATTTCGACACAATAATTCAAGATGAGTCCAGCCAAAATATAATGATACCAGTAAATGATTCCAGTAAATGATTCCAGTAAATGATTCCAGTAATAGAAGCCAGAAATAATGATACCAGTAATAGAGACCAGAAATAAATATGTGTCGTATACATGAATCCAGTAATATCCACACGTGTTGTAACAGAGAATTGCATACAACTAACTAGAACTGAAATACAGTAATTGACAAATAAATGAGAGAACTATCAGAGAATGTACTCGCCTGATGTCTGAATATCCAAAGTAAATATACTGTCCGAGGAGAGGTGTCTAGCTCCTAATTAGAACAACACAAGTCACAACATGTCTAGAAGGGTAACATAAAGCACTACAATGCATTCTACATGAATCTAGGTCAAACTAGGCCAAAGTCAACCCTTGGTCAACTCTGGTCAACTGCACTAGTCAAACTAGGTCAAACTAGGTCATGTCCTAACCCAGTAAGTCTTACTAGGCCTAACCAAGACTATCCTAGCAAGCACACATCAATACAAGGCTATACAAGCCAACATACACCCAACTCTATATAGCATGCAATTATTCAATACTCAAATAGGCAGGAATTCACATTGGATATACACTAGGTAATCTATTACTTTAAGCTATATATGTCTACACATATATACACATGCATATATTGGTATTCAACATTAGGTCTATAATCATGGCATTTCAAATGGTTATATAAACTTATATATTACAACACAATATGCTAACATATATAATATACATACATAGCTAAGTTAACTGTATTCATATATACTTATTTAAGAGGCTATGTGTGTGTATGTGAACATGGTAAAGGGGCAAGTGAGGGTTAAATGGGCATACATAGTGTATACATATCAAAGAGTATCAAAGTGTAAGTGAACAATGTGTCAAGTGTGATAGTGTCAACATAGTATAAGGGGGTACATGAGGTAATATAGGATTTGTGTTAACATAGAACATTACATCTATTATTACATTATATTCATGCTTGCATTCATTCATCATTCATTTATTCTTTTGCACTACTATATGCACCATACATTACATACTATGGAACCTACATATTCATTACAAGCCATACATATACATGCTTACATTAGATAGGATATACACCTCATACATCATTTATTTAAACATTTACTCATGCTTGTATTCTCTATTTAGTTACATAATGTATATATATTAACATGGGTTAAAATCAAATAGAACATTATAGTACACACAAGGGTGCACAAAATGCATATGCCGAATAGTAACTCCTAATAATCAATACTGTACCATCTCAGCATAAATTAAAATCTAGGATTAAAGTATGTTATAGATCTATGTGTTAGCTTTCCGAAACTTTAAACGGATCGCGTTTTCGTTTCCAGAAACTCCCGGAATCGTGAAAACGTCGAGAACGCGTTTGTCTTTCGTACAGCTAACACTCAAATAATTCTTCAGAAAGTTACAGAAAGAATTAGGCCTATTAATACATGTTTTTGGAAAGCTAATTTCAATACGCTTCTTTTAAAAAAACAGGAGATTAAACTGAGCTTTGACTATAAGTTATGACATTTCTAAGTTAGGGCTGAAATTAAAAACGTGGATAAAAATTATGACGGATTTAGTAGTTTGAGCCAAAAGAATACACAATATATATCCTAATTACCACAACAATAATAGCAATAATAATATGAGGAACCACACTCAAAAACTTGATTATATAATCATCATGAACCATTTATTACATATTAAATATAGATACACTCACATTACAATATATATATTATAAATCTATATATGTAACATGAACACATCCACAACACAAAGGACACTCCTATGACCTCCAAATGGACACAAAATGGACACAAATGGAGATACAACCATGGGGGTCATTCCTATGGGTTCAAAATAGACCTATATGTATGAAAAAATGAAAAGGAGAAGGGATTTATACCTCCCGGTAGATCGAATCGAAGAAAAATCTTCCCGGAGCGACACCGACACGTAGAGATTCCAAAAGGACACGAACGAGCTCCGAATCCTCCCAAACTTGGGTAGCTTCCTCCTTGGCTAGAATGGAGAAGGAAAGAAGAAGATTTGGTGGCGAAATGGAAGGATTTGGTAGAAAAATTGCTAGGGATTGCTCTCTAGGAATTTGGGGAAGAACAAGAGAGAGAAAAATAGATGGATAATGACAAATGGGAGGCTCAACCCTATCCTTATTGTGGCTGGCCATAAAGGTGGTTTTGTCCTATTAGAAAAAGTCCAAAAGCCCCTACTAACCTATTCTATGAGTATTAGGAAAGGGCTAATTGGTTGGGGCTAAATTAGTCATTCTAAAGTCTCTAATCACACTAACCTTATCCATAATAATTAGTCTAACCTCTAACTAAAATATTTCTATCATGTGGACTAAAATTAATATCATGTGGGCCATGCCTAACTAGTGTGTGGGTCCCACTAGAGTCAAACTACCCCCGGGTCGCCGTTTCAAGTCGGGTTGAGTTAAAATTCGAACCCGACTCAAATAACCCCAAAATAATATCATAAATAATAAAATAATATCAAAATAATTCAAAGAGGTCAAATGTAAAAATATTCTTAGGCCAAAAATGACATTAAAATATTATAATCACATGGTTAGGCTCTAGGTCAAACAGTCTCTAGGGTTTAACTAGCAAAACGTTAAAACCACAAGTCATTGATTTAAATAATGTTAAAATGATTTAAAATCACCAAAAATCATATCATGAATTAAATATCATTATTAAAATAATTATAAACACGAAATTTCAAAATTACCCTCAATCAGAAAATTAAAATAAAATAAAAAAAATCAACCCAAAATTTAGGGTGCTCACATCCTACCCACCTTATAAAAATTTCGTCCTCGAAATTAAAATGTTCGTAATCCTTCTAGGTCAAACCCCCATAATCAAATCCTAGAACTTAAATAAATCATACCATCAAAAGGACGACATACAGGGTCATGGCATACGGTGGTAGTGAAAATCTCATCTAGGTATTCTAGTCATGCTAAACCAAAACGGTCATAGGGTGTCAAAACACACAGCAATCTAGGGTGCTAAACAAAAGTTACAAAAACAACAAACCATCAAAACTGTAAGGCAGTCTACCATCCTATATGAAAACTGATACTTATCATAAAAATAAAGAAAAGTAACTACCCATTATCTTTAAAGGGTTCAGAAAAAAAAAATCAAAATCAAAGTTAAGGAATGAAAGCTAATTCCATGGAAAATTTCCAATCATAATACGTATTAAGAATATTTAGTCTTGATACGATCTTAGTTGATCAAATTGGGGAAAATCAAGATTTAGGCAATATGGAGGACAGGTTCAACAAAGTCTGAGATCGAGCATACAAGGATAGAGATTCAGGTCACAATCAAATTTAATTCAATTAAGTACAACCCAAGATATAAATATGATAAGAAAAGATAATCGAAGTCGATTTGGTCGGATTAAGGAAACTATGATTCAATGATATTGAAAAACCCCTTTTAGAGAAAACAGGAAAAGATTTCATACGAAGTCAGCAAATCATCCCTCTCTAATACTATCAGTTTATCATTTGCTAAACCATATTTTTTTTTCTCACAAGTCCCAATATGAAAATCAACCTCTATATAACTATCATCGAAATTTTATAACCTTCAGTCATCTAAACCTTTACCACAATCACCATAGACAAAATCTTTAAGTTCCAAAACATTTTCCACGAAACATACCCCTCTTTTAGGAGTCAACACTTATTCATTTAATCAAAATTTCAAATTTCGTCACCTCGTTTTAAATTAGATCCGAAACCTCTAAATCCAGTTTATGGAATCCTTGGACTTGTTTAAATCGAGTCTCGTATTCACTAAACTCCAATACCACTATGTCACACAAAATTTATTCTTTTTATAAATCAACATTCATATTTTCTTCAACGTTCACCTTCAAATATTTTTTTTTGAATTCTACAATTTTCTTCCAATCATCTAAAATAATTTCTATAACGTAAAATCTTGTGTTCTCTCTGTCTCTAGTCACCATCTTACAATATCTAGTTCAATTTTGCATAATCATTTTATTCGATTAAATTCTCCTTTCCATCTCTAAATTTCTACATAGCCTTGTAATAGTTTCCAAGAATCAATAACAAAGATTTTTAAGTTCTCAAAACTAGGTTGACCTTAAACATTCTCATTAGTTTTGAAATACATCCATGAATTATTCATAACCCACTTTCTGTGATTGTTTCTAAATTGATAACATTTATCCCTCGATTTCATTTTAAACCTTTACCACATCTCCATTTCAAATTTTTCATATTTGACATCCAACACTCTGATTCCTACAAAATCATCATATGATAACCAATTACATCATTTCCGAACTAGATGATTTATATCACTTTCTCAACATTTCTCAGATAAAAAATGATATAAAGATTCAAGAGTTTTCAAGGTATAGCTGACAGAATTATATATGAGACAGGGAATTGATATAATCAGGACAGGTATATAAGACAAGGAATGATAGTAGTAAAAATATTGGCAGGAAAAGAATGATAATAGAATCTGTTCTGCTTATCTATTTAAAAGAGGGACCCATTTTTTTTGAAACAAAAATTATAATACCAAATCCAAAATAAGGCCTATCAAAATCATTGGTTTATTGTATTAAGAAGAAATAAATTTTTGTAAGAAGTTACACAAGGTTTATAAAAATAGCTAAAGCTACATCCTAAGTAAACAATGAGAAACAAAACAAAATAAAACAAAACAACAATAATTCCTTCTCTTTTTTTGAATGACTGAAACAAAAGTAGCAAAAACATGTTCGAAAATATTTAAGGTACAATCTGATAATCATATGCGTCTATCCAAAATCATGGTACTCTAAATCCTCGTCATACTAGTGAGCAAGACTACGATAATCACAGAGTCCTTGACTTATGCACATATCTCTAGAATCATGGTATTTAACATTTTCGCGATGCCGCTAGCTTGGCTGCGAAAACCTTAAATTTCCACACCCGAGAAATATATCCAAAATCAGACTATATGTCCTCACCATGCTGGCTAATGTGACTATAGAAGATAAGATTCCATAACTTAGATGACCTAGCTCATATAATTTCATCTTGCCAAAAATTAAATTAAATCAACAATGAATACCAAAAAAAAATCAAATTTATCAACGAACATCAAAATTCAGAAATGAACAAAATCCTTCAAATCATATAACTACAAACTCGGATGCTATAGCTAACATCAAGATTCAAATTTCAACAATCTTTATCAAAATCAATAAATACAAACTCAAATTCAATAATAATCCATCAAAATCAAATTCAATAGCAGAAAGTAAAGATAAATCAAATCAAGAAAAAGAAAAGAGTTTTCAAATCGGAGTTAAACAAGATTCTCAAGGATCGTCCCAGGAATCTCTCAAGGGTTCCTATTTGTGATTGAGTACCTTCAAAATATATCCTAATCCTACTACAGGCTGTAGTGGTACTCTAGTTCGAATACCACTACACAAACTCGACCTGCATGGGCCACCACTAAAAATATGTCACGACCCGCACCCACTGTTAGGGTACGAGAACGTAACAACGCCCAGCCTACGCCGTAGTGCGGCGGTAGAACGCTGTCCCAGGTCACATCATCTAACAATATAATGCTAAGCAGATACAGTCTCAATCTATTTAAGGTAGAGCATGATAAGGTTAGATAAAACATAAAATCCAAAGAGATACGGGAGATAGAAGTCTAAGTGTCTAAGATACAAAAACCCAGAAATATATCTCAAAACTCAAATACAGTAATCCACAAAGTAAATACAACTCCAGACAAATGAAATAACTATCTAAACAACCTCTAAGGTATCTCCTCTAGGCTAGCAGGCAACCTCCAAGCTATCTGTAAAATTTATCAACAGGTCCAGTCAGGACAGGAACGAGCACATCTCATCTAGAAAATCCAAGTAAATGATAGAGAACTATAAAGCAGTTATAGACAGTTGTATTGATGAAAATGGCAGTTTAAATTCAGGTGATGGTAAGAAAGACAGATAAGGTGCAAGGAAAATAAATAACTAAACAAGAGAAGAATCATAGCAATGAAGTCTGTAAAAATAGAACTAGTTGAACCAGGGTAATATGATATGAAGTCTAGAAAACAATATAGACCATTGTAACTCCAATGTAAGTCCAGTACAAGATGAATCTATATAAGATGAATCCAGTAAGGGACGATTCCAGTTATAGTGATCAATGATTCCAGGGTGAGTCCAGCCTATACTCTAACAGTGTATTTTAAAATACCGAGATCGACATGTAAACGGCTGTGGGTAATCCGGCACACCTCTCACTGATCAGGCGAGAGATGGCTATCATTCCAGTAGATTCCAGTAGGGGTGATTCCAGTAATGGGGTATGTCTACATGTCTTACTCTAGTATTTCCCCTTCCAGCAAGTGAATCCAAAATTTCGATACAATGATTCAAGATGAGTCCAGCCAAAATATAATAATACCAGTAAATGATTCCAGCAGGTGATTCCAGTAATAGAAGCCAGAAATGATGATACTAGTAATAGAGGCCAAAAAATAAATATGTGTCGTATACATGAATCCAGTAATATCCACACATATTGTAACAGAGAATCGCATACAACCAACTAGAACTGAAATACAGTAATTGACAAATAATGAGAGAACTATCAGAGATGTACTCGCCTGATGTCTGAATATCCAAAGTAAATATACTGTCCGAGGAGAGGTGTCTGGCTCCTAATTAGAACAACACAAGTCACAACATGTCCAGAAGGGTAATATAAAGTACTACAATGCATTCTACATGAATCTAGGTCAAACTAGGCCAAAGTCAACCCTTGGTCAACTCTGGTCAACTGCACTAGTCAAACTAGGTCAAACTAGGTCATGTCCTAACCCAGTAAGTCTTACTAGGCCTAACCAAGACTATCCTAGCAAGCACACATCAATACAAGGCTATACAAGCCAACACCACCCAACTCTATATAGCATGCAATTATTCAATACTCAAATAGGCAGGAATTCACATTGGATATACACTAGGTAATCTATTACTTTAAGCTATATATGTCTATACATATATACACATGCATATATTGGTATTCAACATTAGGTCTATAATCATGGCATTTCAAATGGTTATATAAACTTATATATTACAACACAATATGCTAACATATATATAATATACATACATAGCTAAGTTAACTGTATTCATAAATACTTATTTAAGAGGCTATGTGTGTGTATGTGAACATGGCAAAGGGGTAATTGAGGGTTAAATGGGCATACATAGTGTATACATATCAAAGAGTGTCAAAGTGTAAGTGAACAATGTGTCAAGTGTGATAGTGTCAACATAGTATAAGGGGGTACATGAGGTAATATAGGATTTGTGTTAACATAGAACATTACATCTATTATTACATTACATTCATGCTTGCATTCATTCATCATTCATTTATTCTCTTGCACTACTATATGCACCATACATTACATACTATGGAACCTACATATTCATTACAAGCCATACTTATACATGCTTACATTAGATAGGATACTTACACCTCATACATCATTTATTTAAACATTTACTCATGCTTGTATTCTCTATTTAGTTACATAATGTATATATATTAACATGGGTTAAAATCAAATAGAATATTATAGTACACACAAGGGTACAAAATCCATATGCCGAATAGTAACTCCTACTAATAATCAATACTGTACCATCTCAGCATGAATTAAAATCTAGGATTAAAGTATGTTATAAATCTATGTGTTAGCTTTCCGAAACTTTAAACGGATCGCGTTTTCGTTTCCGAAAACTCCCGAAATCGCGAAAACACCGAGAACGCATTTGTCTTTCGTACAGCTAACACTCAAATAATTCTCCAGAAAGTTACAGAAAGAATTAGGCCTATTAATACATGTTTTTGGAAAGCTAATTTCAATACACTTCTTTTAAAAAAAATGGGAGATTAAACTGAGCTTTGAACTAGACGTTATGACATTTCTAAGTTAGGACTGAAATTAAAAACGTGGATAAAAATCATGACGGATTTAGGTAGTTTGAGCCAAAAGAATACACAATATATATCCTAATTATCCACAACAATAAGCAATAATAATATGAGGAACCACACTCAAAAACTTGATTATATAATCATCATGAACCATTTATTACATATATAAATATAGATACACTCTCATTACACAATATAATATATATATATATATATATATATATATATATATATATATATATATATATATATATATATATTAGAATATATATAATAATATAATGTATATTTAATATATATATTATATATGTAACCTAACATCCCACACAAAGGACACTCCTATGACCTCCAAATGGACACAAAATGGACACAAATGGAGATACAACCATGGGGTCATTCCTATGGGTTCAAAATAGACCTATTGCATGGAGGAAATGAAAAGGAGAAGGGATTTATACCTTCCGGTAGATCGAATCGAAGAAAAATCTTCCCGGAGCGACACCGACACATAGAGATTCCAAAAGGACACGAACGACCCGAATCCTCCCAAACTTGGGTAGCTTCCTCCTTGGCTAGAATGCAGAAGGAAAGAAGAAGATTGGTGGCGAAATGGAAGGATTTGGTAGAAAAATTGCTAGGGATTGCTCTCGGAATTTGGGGAAGAACAAGAGAGAGAAAAATAGATAGATAATGACAAATGGGAGGCTCAACCCTATCCTTATTGTGGCTGGCCATAAAGGTGGTTTGTCCTATTAGAAAAAGTCTAAAAGCCCCACTAACCTATTCTATGAGTATTAGGAAAGGGCTAATTGGTTGGGGCTAATTCATTCTAAAGTCTCTAATCACACTAACCTTATCCATAAATTAGTCTAACCTCTAACTAAAATATTTCTATCATGTGGACTAAAATTAATATCATGTGGGCCATGCCTACTAGTGTGTGGGTCCCAGAGTCAAACTACCCCCGGGTCCCCGTTTCAGTCGGGTTGAGTTGAAATTCGAACCCGACTCAAATAACCCTAAAATAATATCATAAATAATAATAATATCAAAATAATTCAAAGAGGTCAAATGTAAAATATCCTTAGGCCAAAAATGACATTAAAATATTATAATCACATGGTTAGCTCCAGGTCAAACAGTCTCTAGGGTTTAACTAGCAAACGTCAAAACCACAAGTCATTAATTTAAATAATGTTAAAATGATTTAAAATTACCAAAAATCATATCATGAATTAAATATCATTATTAAAATAATTATAAACCAAAATTTCAAAATTACCCTCAATCAAAAAATTAAAATAAAATAAAAATCAACCCAAAATTTAGGGTGCTCACCAATTTAAGATTGATCTGAGGTCGGATATCACCAGGTGAAGGTGAAGGGGGAGGATATCCCAAGACCGCTTTCAGGACGCGGTCGGGCAGTTCGAGTTTTGGTTATGCCGTTTGGGCTAACCATGCACCAGCAGTGTTTATGAACCTTATGAACAAGGTGTTCCACCCGTATCTGGATCAGTTTATGGTGGTGTTTATTGACGATATCTTAATATATTTCAAGACTGAGGAGGAGCACGAGGAGCATTTGAGGATAGTGCTGAGATTCTCAGGAAGGAGCAGCTTTACGGAAAGCTCTCCAAATGTAAGTTCTTCTTGGATCGGGTGGACTTCTTGGGGCATGTGGTGAGAGGGATATCTCAGCTGACCCAAGAAGATTGTAGCAGTTGAGGCATGGGCAGCGCCGACTTCAGTTGCAGAGATCAGGAGTTTCCTGGGGCTGGCAGGATACTATCGGAGATTCTACAGGATTTCTCCCGGGTTGCAGAGCCGTTGACACGGTTGACCCGGAAGGATGCTGAGTATGTGTGGTCAGAGGAGTGTCAGGAAGCTTTTGATGAGTTGAAGAAGCGGCTTACGACAGCTCCGATTCTGACACTGCCTTCAGGATCAGGTGGTTTCACTATTTATAGTGATGCTTCAGGAAAGGGACTGGGTTGCGTCTTGCAGTAGCATAGGAAGGTGATTGCCTATGCTTCCAGGCAATTACATCCCCATGAGAAGAACTACCCTACCCACGACCTGGAGCTGGCAGCATGATATTTGCTCTGAAGCTGTGGAAGCATTATCTGTATGGTGAGAGGGTGGAGATCTTCACAGATCACAAGAGCTTAAAGTATGTGTTCACTCAGAAGGAGTTGAACATGAGGCAGCGCAGATGGTTGGAGTTGATGAAGGACTTTGACATTGCACTGCAGTATCATCCAGGGAAGGCCAACGTGGTTGCCGATGCCTTGAGTAGGTATCCGACAGCCATGTGTTTGACCATGGATCGACATTTGCTTGCCGACTTGGAGAGCCTTGGGATTGAGGTGATCATGTCCGGAGTGCAGATGCAGCTATGGGGGATGCAGATTCAGTCAGACTTGGTGGAGAGGATCAAGTCGGCACAGTTTGAGGACATGCTCTACGGTGTCTCCAGGAGCAGGTTCGATCAGGATTGCTGGAGGGCAAGTTTTTTTTGCAGAGGATGGTGCCTTGAGGTACGGTTCCAGATTATGTGTGCCCAGCGGGGCTCAGAGCAGGTTATACAGGAGGCCCACAGATCTCAGTACTCTATACACCCGGGTGCCAACAAGATGTACCGAGATCTGCGGGAGCATGTTTGGTGGTCAGGGAGAACGGGAGGTGGCTCGCTTCGTGGCTAGGTGTTTGGTCTGTCAGCAGGTCAAGGCAGAGAGACAGAGGCCCGGTGGATTATTGCAGCCGCTGCCCATTCCGAGTGGAAATGGAGCATATCACGATGGACTTCGTTTCAGGTTTGCCACGTACTCCAGGAGGGAAAGACACGATTTGGGTCATCGTTGACAGGTTGACCAAATCGGCCCACTTCTGCCATTCAAGGTGGGCGTCTACAGAGAGGCTGGCGGAGCTATATATGCGACAGATAGTCAAGATTCACGGAGTTCCGGTCAGCATCGTCTCAGATCGAATAGCCGTTTTACTTCTCATTTCTGGAGGAGTCTGCAGACCAGCTTGGGCACTCAGCTCAAGTTTAGTACTGCATACCACCCCCAGACGGACGGACAGTCAGAGCGGACTATTCAGACACTTGAGGATATGTTGCGGACGTGCGTCCTGGACTTTGGAGGTTCCTGAGGATCATCTTCATTTGGTGGAGTTTGCCTACATAATAGTTTCTAGGCCAGTATTGAGATATCACCTTTCGAGGCTTGTACGGGCGTAGGTGCCGTACACCCTTATCCTGGGATGATGTTGGTGAACGAGCTTTACTGGGGCCAGAGATGGTTGTTGATGCGGCCGAGAAGGTGAAGCTATCAGGGACAGACTTCGCGTGGCGCATGACAGACATCGGTACTGGACCGATAGCCACCGGAGGCCCTTGGAGTTTGAGGTACAGATTAAGTAGGATTAGATTTAGGTTTCCTTGTTTGTGATTTTGATCATGTTGTTTACTAATTTAATTAAGACCTTATTTGTGATTAGGTCGAAGACCAGGTTTTCTTAAGGATATCTCCGACTCGTGGTACGATACGTTTTGGTGGAGGCGGGAAGCTTAGCCCGCGCTTCATTGGCCCTTTCGTTATCAGCGGGAGAGTCGGTGACGTTGCATACATGCTAGACTTGCCGCCTGTACTTGTGGGGGTCTATAACATATTTCATGTATCATAGTTAAGACGGTACGTAGCTGACCCTAGCCATGTGCTCGATCATTCAGAGATAGAGGTTGGGCCTTCTCTCAGCTATCCAGAGCAGCCAGTGGAGATTCTGGATCGACGGGAGAAGGTTCTGAGGAACCAGGTGATACCCTTGGTGTGCGTCGCATGGAGGCATCATTCTCTAGGAGAGTCTACCTGGAGCGGGAGGATGAATGCGCGAGCGCTACCCTTATCTTTTTGGACCGTGAGGTATGCTTTCTACCTTCTCATCAGTTGTATTTCGCCTTTCAATTTCGAAGACGAAATTCTTTTAAGGAGGGTAGATTTGTCACTACCACATTTCTAGTGTGAGGGTATTTTTGACATTTTTAGGGTTATTTGAATTTATTAGAATTTATTTGAATTTCATATATTTTATTTAGGAATTTTTAATGATTATTTTAATGGTGTGATTAAATCCTATTTAATTGTTTGCCAAAGTGGTTTTGGTTAGCCTAACCTAGATTAGACCTAACCTAGATTTGTCATAACTAATTTTAGTTAGCCACTTGAGAATTAGATGGGTTAGATTATGGTTTAAGTCAAGTTAGTTATGTTAAGTGAGTTTGCTTAAGACTAGGAAACAACCCTTTGTTCTAGACCACTCAATACCCCTTGATTCATTCCTAGCCCTAGGATACCATCTAGAAACCCTAACCTAAACCTGGTGGCAGGCCAAGGCTTGTCCCCCTCCCTATATAATATCATTTTGGGGATTTGAGCCTCCTTCCAAGTTTATGATTCTCTCCTCAAGACAAGGTAAGCCTACACTTCATTTCTCCATAGATCATTCAATATGGGTCTATTTTCATTAGGATTTCCTCCATAGCACTCTAAATACTGTTTTCTATTGATTGTGGAGTCACATCACAGGTTTGGGACAATTTGAGGGAGTTTTGAAGCTTGGAGAACCATTCTCTATTGGGTCTTTTTAAGGATTTTGCAACCATAGGTAACTTCCTTAATACTCAATGAAACTCTGTTATTATTCCACATCTAGGGACCCCTAGGCCTAACCTAGCTGTAGGAATAGGTAACCCTAGGTTTTGAGCACTGTACGTGTCCGTATCGGACACGTATCAGTCACTAATCATATGTGTTTGACAAAATACCACAGTGGGACTTTTTGTATTATTTTCGAAATGTTTTTGAATATAAATTTGCTATTCAGTGTCGCTTACATGTTTCTTGTGCACTGAGATGAATTCGTGCACGTATCGTGTCACTTTGGACACGGGGACGTCGCACGCGTGCGGGACTGCACTGTCCTGCTGCTCGGGGGTTGCGTCTTGGACATAGCACGAGGACACGTGAGATTTTAAGGACATGTTGGGGCAGTGTCTGACACGACACTCCCCAAGTGGCATGACGACTCGACATATCGGACACGTAATATAGAGTGCACTGGTTTTACACTGAGTCGTTCAGTCGACTTTATGGCCACTGACACGGGTGATAACTCTGGATACGATGCACTAGGACACGAATCAGGGTGAGGGACACGAAGACCTATCCTAGGCGAACCTAGGTTGGTGAGTACGAGGCTTGGTTTGCTCTGTGTCGTGCACGGCACGCGTGCACTTGTGCACGAGACTGCACTGCTGTACAGTAGCAATTACACTGTTTTGGGTTTCTGTGATATGGACACGCCGTGTCCGGCTATGGTGGACACGAATTGGTCTGTATGACACGTGCACATATCTAGTATGTGTTACCAACCATTTGATTTACATTTTGGAATGATTTAAAATTAATCTCCATTTTTCCATTTTTACTGATACCTAGCATATCTCAGTTTTTTCCAGTTTTAGATCGAACTTTGGTCGATCTATTAACCCATTTAAATGTTGTTAATCTCATGTTTAAGTCCCTAACATAATTCTCCTATTAGTAGTCTAATTGTATATTGATTTTTTTTGGTCGTTTGGTGTTGTGGGAAATTGATTTGGCAGTGAGAAAGTATGGCCTAAAATGTTAACTCTGAACTAATACTACCTGGGTTGTTTGAACTGGATTATAATGTTGAACCTGAGATTGATTTGTAAATACCATCTCGAATTGATTTTTCCTTTCCTTATTGAACCAAGTTGATTCACAGTGTTGAATCTGCTAACCCAGGAAATCGTCCTTATCACTGTCCACATTTCGATTTCAAATGTTTCCTGCATTATATAACCTAGAAATTATGTTTAGTTCAAATCTGAGATTTTGTATGGGTGATTCAAACCTGTTTTGATGTGGGAATTCAAATCTGGGTTCATAAGACAGATTCCTATTTTCCATCAAAACCTGAGATTATGTGTGGACTGTTATGCCTTGGGTTCACTCTCACACACTCCTAGTTTTCTGTCACCTAGTTTGGTTTGAACCTAAGTTTTGACTCAACGGCCACACACACACACCCTGTACTCTCTAGTCACATATACTCTCAAATTCACACTTGACCCTCACTGTTTTTGAAACACATTGATCACTCACCTTTTCACTATTTCAACACACTCATTCATGCATTCACTTTCACATGTGCCACTAACACCAGGCCTAGTCACTTGACACTCTTTCCACTTGACACTTTGCACTCTCACTTGTATCACACACCTTTTTCCACACCCTCCTATCTCTTAATATAAGGTATATACATATAGTATAATATACATAGGTGTAATGGATGTTGGATAATGGGTATTGTAGATATAGCTAATGTGGCCAAGGTAATGTAGTGTGATGGTTTGATTTTGGCTTGATATAGTTGTGTACTTGTTATTGGTCTATGTAGACTAGATAGCCTAGTTTAGACTTGATTAGACTTGGTTGACCTAGTTGACTTCTAGGGTTGACCAGAGTTGACCAAGAGTTGACTTTGGCCTAGATTGACCTAGAATCATGTAGAATGCATAGTAGAACTTCATTATACTATTCTGGACTTGTTGTGACTTGTTCTATTCTGATTAGGAGCCAGACAGCACTCCTTGGACAGTACGTTTCATATTGGACACTCAGATACATACGAGTACATTCTCTGATCATTTCATATCCTGCTTAGAATTATATTCCTGCTTTAGATTACCTTACTTGATGCTGTCACGACATTATCACGGATTAGTACTATATGGATCTCTTCATGCGATGTTATCCCCCTCGGAAGCATCGGGTACATTGTGTCATGTGCGTTTCACTTTCATCATGTACTCCTGTGCTTTCATTATACATGTACACTCCTGTGAATCTTGTACTCTCATGTTCACGGAGCCCTCATGTATACTGTTATGTGCACCCTTTATGGGCCCCATGTGATATCATGTACAATAACATAACCTGTTTAGATCCTTGTGTATTGATTGGGGAAAACGGGGGAGTGCTAGTAGTCATGTGAACAATTCCATTGTAGTGTAGATCATATGCAAACTCTTTAGTGTAGATCATGTGCAAATCTGTCCTGTTCACATGTGCTATCTTGTACTCTGCTTCACTAGCCACTATTAGTTCTCTATATACAGTAGCTATTTACATACAGTTCTCTCCTTTTTATCATGTATTTCCTTTCAGTTTCCTGTATCTTACTCTACTGCATTTTTGTATTTTCTAACCTGCTATGAATTGTTGAGATGTACTGTGCTCGCTCCTGTCCTAACTGGACCTGTTGAAAATATTAAGAGGACGAGGAGGCTTGCCTGGATACCTACTACGGGACAACCTTATATGACACCTGCGAGCTGGACCCTCAGGAGGACCCAGCTCTAGCTGAGGATATCATCCCGATTGCTTAGACTAGATTAGTTAGGCTTATCTATCTTTTATGTAGTTATGAGACATGTTTAGCTAGACTTTATTTGGAGTTCAGAGTTGTATATATTCTTTCATTCTATATCTGAGACCATGTACTTCTGGATATTGCTGGGATTATCTTAGACTTCTTTTCATCTATTTATTTTCTTGAGTTCTATTTCATATCGTGCTATCTCTTCCTTAGTGTGATTGAGTTATTACTGCTATATCACCCTCATTCAGGGAGTATAAACTGTTTAGAGATATATTGCTAGTTGATTGTTGACCTAGGACAGCGTTCTACCGCCGACACTACGGCGTAGGCTGGGCGTTGTTTCGTTCTCGTACCCCTCACAGTGGGGCGTCATGACACTTAGCATATGGGATTCGATGCACTTTCCCTTTTGTAACTCGTGAGCTCTGCCGGAGACGCGGGTCAGATTATCCATGATTACTGACGGCCACTAACGTTCTGCGGAACGTTATGCTCTTACTGATGGGGCCTCTGGTGCCCCAAGGGGGGGCTATGCCGATCCTATTCAGCCAGGGCCCATGCGTAGGAAGGATTGTTCTTAACAACATTTCACTTAGAACGGTTAGGTACCTTTATCCGTTAGGTACGAGTACTTTTGGTTTGGGTACTTGTATCTGACCGTGGCTTGGAACAATAACTTGTCGCGGATTAGTTCATCACATCTTGTCCTTGTTTGGTTGTAGGTGTGACTTACTACTTCGATGATAAGGTATTGAACCTTGTTGGGGTCCGGATACCATATTGGATTCATAGCATGGAAAGATACGTCACCGTGAATTAGTTTACCATCTCCTGTCCTTGTTTGGTTGGGGGGATGGTAAGCTAGTTCAATAGGTGTGTATTATGTGTCTTGTTACATCCCTCTGAGGACCAGGTTATCTCTCCAGGTGTGTGCTCTTGTCTTTCGCAGGTGTTCTAGCTCTAGCCGTGATCATCGCTATTTCCTCGAGATGATTGCACTTGGATCATCTTTGCTTTGCTCGCCAAAATTATTTATTCTCTCATGTATTTTTCTTTACTTGTTGGTAGTGGATTTGTCTCCGCCCAACATATTGTATCAAGACAATTCATTATCATTATATGATATCTGTTATTTGTTTATTTGTGGGATGAGATTAGTTATGGTTCTACTTCATTTTACAGCTTATATATCCATATGAGGCCTATGTACTTCGTATGAATACAGCTGGCATGTCTACGTTCCTAGTCCTACGTATTTTGGGACTGGGGTGTTACATGTTTTTGTGGTGGCCCATGCAGGTCAAGATAAATTATTTAGTTACTTTACCGTACCAAGTAAGCATGCGAATAGGATTAGAAGTCTAGGATCTCATCCACAAACTTGACCTCTCTCCTCGATTCCTTATTCAAACTACCGTTTGACTCATCGATTGCATCCTGCTTGCTTCCTTGTATCATGATTCTTATCTTCCCTTTGTGCTTGCTAGAGATTGACCCTACTAGTTAGATGTCCCAAACACCCTTAACTTAATTCTTTTAAGTTGGGTAGAATGCCTCATGACCTAGCAATCCCTTTGTCCTTGTGATCTATATTAGTAAGTTCACTTAGATTCTAGAATTTAGAGGACCCTAACCCATCTAGTCAACCAAGGACTTGGACAAGAAGACTACAGGATGACTGTATAAAGTCCATCACATGATATGTCTTAGATCCTTTAGAAATTCGACTATACTCCCTCCTAATTTTAAACTCTCGTGCCTATAATTTCACCATATTGACTAATATTGCTACTATAATCTAGATTTGCAAGTTCATTGATTTATCGAGCTTGTTTACGACATATGTTATTGGAAGAATTTCCATATTGTCTAATTAGAACCAGTGCATAATGGTCTGATCAACCAAGTGCACTTTGGTTCGCCATTTTCATATATCAATCTACGTGGATGTGATGTAGTTAAACTTACACCCATAGAATCTCATTCGCGACTGCCTTGGCAACTCCTTTCGAAATTTTTCGATCGTCCTTGAACCACGTATTCGTGCTCGATAATATCGTCTTTTGAACTCCTTATTGCTTTCGCCTTCATCTATTTTAGAAGGACGAATGTGTTGTACTAGAACTTTCTCTAGCCTTCCTATCGATTATGACCACTACCACCCAATGTAACTATATCTTTGCCTTGAACTACTCGACCTTTCTACAATCTTGACTTTCTAATCACTTGAATTTAAGAGTGATTACAATCGTCTCTTAATCATATCCTCAACCTAGACTACGACCATATAAACATCTTTAAGGAACCCTTCTATCTACCATTGTGCCTTCTTACCCCCTACGAATTCTTAATTTCGAGGACGAAATTCTTTTAAGTTGGGTAGGATGTAAAACCCCTAAATTTTTACTATTTTTTTTAATAAATTGGTACTGATTAATTTTTTATTGTACGTCGCGTAGTTGCATTGTACGTCGTGCGCGAAATTTGTTTTTCGTAATTGCTCGACGAGTGCGAATATGTGTGAGCGTACATATTTTAGAAAAATATTTTGTTCTATATTTTATAGTTTCAAATAATAGATATAATAATTAGTTTTGCTATCATTCTAAGCTTGTTATTTTTACGTCATTTCTAAAAGTTATTAATAATAAATAATATTTTTGTACACTAGAAAAGCATAATTATGTAAAGAATATTTGTGCATACATATATTTCGTAATTATCTAATAGTTATTTATAAATAAATAATGTGATTTTTGAAATTATTATTATATGTATTTTTAGAAAATATATTTTAATTTTTGTGGCAATTTAAATCTTTGATTGGATTTTGTGGAATTTATTTAAATAGTTTAAATTTAAAGAGAGAATTTATATTTAAGTTAGATTACCTAGATTTAGATTGGAATTTAATTTGGATTTAGATTGATTATATTAATTTTAATTTAATACATGAATTATCTACTTGGGTTTTAAATATTTCTAGTCCTTATCCAATTGGGAATTCCCACATCTTATAAATAGGCAAGTACTCCTCCATGTTATTTTTCTCCACAATTCATCTTCCATAAAATTCTCCACAACGTGTGTGCATCGTGTCCTTGTCCATCTTTTTATTCCACTATTTTCATTACAATACATATTTCTCGTCGTATCCGACACACCGCACATGACCAAATTCCTAAATTCCTAAACCCTAATTTTTGATCCCTAATTCTCTAACCCTAAACCTAGCTCGACCATCCCCGCAGCCACGCTGTTTGACCCAACGTCGTCTTCCCGGCACCCGTGAGTCCCAGCCACTTTCCATCACCTGTCGCCTCACCCGACTTCGACCACCCGTCGAACCCTTCGACCCCGGCTAACACCACCATCACCACCACCCCTGTGGCCATCACCACCTTGGCACCCACCCCCAGAACACCCGTCGTGTCACGACCCGCACCCTAGAGTAAGGGTACGAGACGTGGGTATGTCCAGCCTACGCCGCAGTGTCGGCGGTAGAACGCTGTCCTAGGTCACAACATCTACAGTTGAAGGTAAAAACAGTTATACTCCCCGAATGGGGGTGACATAACAGAATATAACTCAATCACAGCTAAGGTAGAACAGGAATAAGATAGAATGATAATAGATGATAATATCCAGGAAAGAAACATCACAGAGATACAAATCCAGAATTCTAAGTGTCTAAAATAAGTACATATCCCAAATCTCTGAAAACGAAATACAGTAATCCAAGTAAAGTAAAGACAATCCTAGTCTAAGGGAGTGTCATCTACTGCTAATGGATCCTGCTGCTGGTCCAAGTCCAGGCACTCGTCTAGTGTAGCACTGTAGTAAGTAGGGCAGAACGCCTCATGTAAGTCCTCTTCCCGGGTTTTCAAATTTTTACCTATTTAGTGAGTTCGTAGCCTCCCCGCTCCCTAGACTGCATCCATCCGCGACACAAGCGTCTGTATGTGTGTCCGACCCTTGTGTCCTCTGTGAATCGTAAGATCCACGATATGTATGGTACTTCTATGCTGCACGGACATGATACGATACGGACACAATACGGACACGACCCGGTGACACCAATTTTGGAGTCCCCTTGGTACTTGTTGTGTCCATATGTGTCGGATATGATACGACACTCGTGTTTATGGTGAATCATACAATCAGCTGATGTTTCAATATATTTGCTTATTTTTGTGCTTGTTTAAGTTCATAATATACGCACAAGAACTATATACAGAAATCATGTCAACCCTATGTACATCACTGTGTTGTTGTACGGCCCAGGTTACACACGGACTACATGAAATTTCTGTGTGTCAATGAACATTTTGAACTGTTGGTGCAATGCCGAGTACTTGTCTGACTGGAATTGCACACGACTGGTTTTTGGAGTATCCAAGCTTATTGCATGTTTGGGTAGTTATTTACAAAGGTTACTTATAGCTATGTATGTCAGATGCGTCATGTAGATTGGGGAGCTTATTTGCAAAACTGTAAGCTACTGTAGATTTCCTTTCCCAACCGACGCCGTAACCTAACCCTAACTTCTAATTTCTTAAAGATCAAATAAAATAAAAATCATAGTGCTAATCCTTATCAAACTAGGATCTGTTTTCCCTATAAATTCGAATGGATTAAAACCCTAATTCCCATATTCTAAAAATCTGCAAACCCTGTCCTCGCCGATGAGCAGCGCCTTCACCACCATCACCTGTACCACAGAACCACCATCCCCTCTCCGTTCACCACCCGATCACCACCATCACTAGCAAACAATAAGTCACCCCTACCAGCACGATCACTGGACCAACTTCGGTCATCTCCGACCGCTGACAACCACCAACCAATGTCATCTTCTTTTTGCCAATACCTGGCCCCTCCCCCTCACGCTCGGACTCCTGACCTTCCCGCACCAGCCTTTGCATCTCCTTTGCACCTCCTCACTCGCTCATGTGACCATCGATGCAATCGAGTCACCGTCCTACCAGCCCACGCCGAGACGATATCGAACCAAGGTCATCCCTGCCGACAAAGATGACCTCGCCGAGTCTTCACTAATGTCTCTGCAGCACCTTGTCCTCTGCCGACCGTGCGTCCAGAGCACATCGGTCCGAGGACTCGACTTCGCATTCTCTGTCGGTAGGCAGCCCCTCCGTGATGATCGGTCTTGTCGAGTGCAGCCTTCATCGGCGAACCCGTGCTACTCCAACGCTGCCTTCCCGCGGCAATGACGAGACCAGGTGCCGTAGCACATCGCCACCGGAACACAGCCCACGACTCCACGCCGGTTCAATCGACGACCCCGTCCTCCTCCAATACCGGCCCCTCTAAATCATCACCACCAAAAGAAGACCCCACCACTTACCGGCGGTGCACCGCGGCCGCTTGAGCTGGGTCACCACGGCGCACGAGTTGTCGGACCAGCCGTCCTCCCCCGGAGCTACATTTTCTGCGATGAGCCGAAACCCCCTCGTGTCGAGCACGGGCGGCGCTCGACAGACCCCGCGTCCTCCAGCTCTGACCGACCGGCCCTGTACCTCGGCACCAAGGCCGATGATGCCCTCCGGATCGGAGACCAGATCTGGCCGCCTGCCAGGGTCATGCTGCCCTGACTGCTCCTCCAGCGCTCCACTGAGCACGCGTCTAGCCACACGTGTGGAACCTCACGCCGCTCTCGTTCGTTGTGCCTTTGTCGTCCTCGGAGGGCATTGCTATCAATCTCATGAGTACCGCCGGCGTCTGTCCCGATCTTCCTGAGCCGGTGAGCCAACTCCTCCACCCAACCCTTGCCGAATATGGTGAGACACCCTCCGCCGTGTTCCCAAGTCGCCGCTGCCTCTCCCTCTCCCTCATGTGAGTTTCTATCTCTCCATCCCTCTCTTTCTTAATTAGGGAAAACATAGAATGTATTTTTTAATTGCTTCTCCTGCTTTTAGGAACCACTGGCACTACTTTATCCATTTTAAGTTTGGTTATTTTATATTGGGGCTAGTATATGGGCCTTGGGATTTTTCTAGTAATAAGGAATAAATTTTGGGCTGTGATTTCCTTTTGGTTTTGGGCCTCCAGTTTATAGGACTAGTAGTTAATTTTAAGTTTTATTGAGAACAATTAGTGTAGTATTTACTGTTAGTAATATACAAGCACAATTAAGTTATATGTATTACCAAAATTATTCTTATTATTATTATGGCAGAGAGGAGAAGTGAAATTGGGCTTGGGCCTGAGGATTTTAATATATAGAATATTTTGATGGGCTTTTAGAGACTTATATAGATTGGGCCTTGGATTTGAATATTAATTTTGGTCAATGGGCCCTGGTATTAGGCTTAAACTATTTTGGATTATTTAGTAGTGTAATTTTGGATTATATATATGGGTATTGGAATTATTAAGTTGGGGGTAAAGGTATATGTATATATATTTTATTTAAGCAAGTTTCTACAAGGATTTATAATATTGTATTTTAGATTAAAGAGGAATTTGAAAGTATATATAAATGTACATGTAGTATATGGGTTTTGATATATATATCATAATAATTGCTTTTGGGCTTTTCGAATGGGTATAAATATTTCCTAAATAAACTTTCTAAGATATATGCTGTTGATTAAATAAATATTTTCCAAAAAGTGCTTTAATTCTTATTATGCCTTGAGTGTATACTCCTAAATAAAGTTATAAATATTTTTCTAAGTAAATATATAGTTTTAAATCATATAGTAATTTCCAAAAAAATAGTATAAATATTATTTACGTAAATTCTTTCAATTATAAGTCCTTGAACGTGACTAATCGAACTTTCTATTTTCTTGCGAACATGAATTCGTAACATCAACCCTAGCCAAGCAGACTGTCCTGAATTATCGGTTTCACCAGCTAAGGACCTCAGGCAAGTGCACTTTCTGATTGCTTTCCGATTCATAGTAGTCTTTTTATTTCATGTCTATACATATACCTTGCTGCTTGTTGACACGCTCGTCACACGGAGTAGTCGGGAGGGGAAATATCTTAGTAAACATGTGGACTACCCAGAACTATCCCATTGTCTCTCGTGAATGCTAGCCGCTGCGCACGACATGTGCAGTGTGCCTGATTTACCCCCTAGCCGTCCACATGTCGAAACGGATATTTCACACCACCTAGATAGATGTCTTTTATTAGTTTTTCCTTGTTTACATTCTCTATCGTGCTATGTCATCAGTTATTTACCAGTTTTGATATCTCATATGTTATTTTCATGTCTTGTTGATTCTATTGTGTTTTTGCATTGTCGTCGGTTTGTGTACTTGTTCCATTCCTGACTGGAAACCAATATTTTTCAGGTTTAGCCGCGATCACTCTTAGCATTGGGAAGGCTTGGGTATGCTGAGGACAACCTAGAAATAGATAGCAGATGTACCATTTTCATTAATTGTAAAACTTTGTATTTTCTTTCAAATATAAATGTTATAACTGTTGTAATAAATTAGAAATGTGAATGAGCATCAAATGTTATTCCTTTAGCATTTATTCTTGCGGGCTTGACAGCGTTCTTTCCGTCGACTCTGCGGCGTAGGCTGGCTTGGACATGTCTCGTATCCGAAAAGCGGGTGCGGATCGTGACAAGTTTTTGTGGTGGCCCATGCATGTCAGTCTTCGCAAAGATTGCAAACTCGTGGTAGTACGTATCTTAGTCGTACTACTGCAAGCCTGCGACTCGAAAATGCTCATTCACAACTAGGAGTAAATCAATTTTAAGAGAATGGTTTGGACTAGGAGTCCCTAATTTAATCTGACAGTTGGGTAGTTAAGGTTGCTACATAGGCCTTATTGAATTCTAAATCCTGTTAGATGATTTTCATAGAAGATGCACTATTGTACTCTGAATCGGTAGTATTTCTGAAGTAAGTAGATTCGTAACCCCTCTTTCCGAAAGTTAGGAAAATATTCTTTTATTTATTTGTTTGAATTAAATATGATTTTTAGAATTTATAAATGTTTATTATAAATGACCTTAGTCACGGTTAAGATTTGGAGCACAAGATAACCAAAAATTTTGGCACTGAGAGCGTAGTCGAGTGCCTTGACTAGTGTTCTAGCCATGGTAGAGAAGGCCGAGCCATAAGGGTGTCCCAACTAGGAAAACCAGGCCAAGTTATGACTTGACCCAAAATATATATATATATATTTATTAGGATTATTGGCTTATAGAAACTTCGATCGTTCCAAACTAGCCTGAACTCAACCCAAGTCATGGTGGTCATGTAGTGTCACCAACGTCATCCATGTAGATATACGGATGTATACATATTGGTATTCCATCTTGGTCTTGTGAGTAATTTCTATAAATTGTATATTGAATATAATAGAGGTGTTATTGCTATTTAAATTTGTTTTTACTTGGGAATAGGATAACCTTTCCTTAAAATGATATTTCAGGATTTATTTAGACTATACTTGTGCATAAATATATTCATAATAAGTAGACATGGTGTTTTATACATATTTCCCTCGATCTTGAATATTAGAGAAATAGAGATTAAAAATTTATATTTCTTTTGCTTTCGGTCCTTTTCTTCCTGATCTTGATCATTTGTACAAACTTTATCTTATGCCTTCTCTAAACATCGCCATATCATGGATTTGTATCACTTATATTTTCCTTGGACCCAAGGAATTATATCTTTTAAATTCTCACTCAATTGTCTATACCTTAATATTAAGTTAAGTTTTTGGATTTAAGAGTTATCCTTCCTAACTAAATATTTTCTTTTCAAGACTTGATATTCATATTGGAAGGACAGATACTTACACCCTTTTAGAACTTGTTTGAAATTCTAGAACCTCCTTTGAAATTTCATAAGGTATAGTTAAAAGAATGCTCGTTGACTTGCGATGGCAAGACAGCAGCGCACTGTCGCCACTTATTTGAATTATCGAGACTACGGGTTCACTGCAGCCAGCAGCGCACTGGCGAGGCATGATCCCTAAGTTGAAGTAATTTCAAGTAAGCGTAGATTATCGTATAGTATCAAAACTATGTCTTATTTGTCCTATTTAATCTTTGAATTATTATGCCAACATTGGAAAGAGTTAATACAATATTCGATACCGTATCCTATTTAGAGTCATGAAACCAAGAGTTTACTGCAGCCAGATGTACACTGGCGAGGCATGAATTCTCGGTAAATGATTTCAAGTGTGCTACGGTTTTCGAATACCATAGAGGCTATATCTTTATGAACATATGACTACTATTTTCATAATCTACAAATTCGATTTTATACATCTTCTCGATAACCCAAGTTCTTTTCTAGAATCGTCGTTCATCCTAACAATCATTTGAAAAATCGTCTACTAGATTGGACATCCCATTTCTTATTATCTTAATCTCAATAAATCGGTCGTTCATTCCTTCTTACCCTTCCTATTTAAATTCCATCATTTAATTTCTCCCTAGTGATCATTTAGAACCTTCCATTATATTTTGATTCTATTTCACTATATTCATCTTCATGTTTGGATTTTTGAATCTTTGATTGTGTCTAAACGATTTTTAGTAACAGATCGTGCCAACGATTTTGATTTGATTATTCTTAAATGACCTTTTGATCATGACTAAGAATATTCGGTCATGCCAAATCATATGGTTTTGATTCTAAAATCGTCCCTAAACAATTTTGCTTAACTAGTCGATCGTGCCAAAATGATTTTTATCGTACTTGAAACAACTTTGACCAGGACTAAAAACTCTTTTGATTTAGTCAAAATCGTACCTATATTTCAAATCAATTATTGCTAATTTTAATTATTCCATTATGATCATGATTATTTTGATCATGTTCATGCTCGTGCCAAAATTTTAATTTTGATCATGCTTGGATGACTCGCATGTAAAATTTTACCTAAAGGATGATGACCATGTTTAGATTACATCCAAATTACGATCATTCTTAAACGCCTTGGCAGTCGACTAGACCAATTTAGCCAAAGATTGATCACGCCAAATCACGCTATTCTTTTGTCCATTTTTTATTCTATTCGTAATTACGCGTGACAAATTTGATCGAGAATCATATCATCCACTTGATTATATCATTGTCGTTTTTATTTGTATCGATTGAAATTTTGCTTCTTGATTATGTCTCTTAGTCGTGCCTAATCGTGCCCTTTGAAATTCGAGGACGAATTTATTTTTAAGGTGGATAGATTTGTAAGTCCTCTTCCCGGGTTTTCAAATTTTTAACTATTTAGTGAGTTCGTAGCCTCCCCGCTCCCTAGACCGCGTCCATCCGCGACACAAGCGTCTGTTTGTGTATCCGACCCTCGTTTCCTCTGTGAATCGTAAGATCACAATATGTATGGTACTTCTATGCTGCATGGACACGATACGATACGGACACAATACGGACACGACCCGGTGACACCAATTTTGGAGTCCCCTTGGTACTTGTTGTGTCCATATGTGTCGGATATGATACGACACTCGTGTTTATGGTGAATCATACAATCAGCTGATGTTTCAATATATTTGCATATTTTTGTGCTTGTTTAAGTTCATAATATATACACAGGAACTATATACAGAAATCATGTCAACCCTATGTACATCACTGTGTTGTTGTACGGCCCAGGTTACACACGGACTGCATGAAATTTCTGTGTGTCAGTGAACATTTTGAACTGTTGGTGCAATGCCGAGTACATGTCTGACTGGAAATGCATACGACTGGTTTTTGGAGTATCCAAGCTTATTGCATGTTTGGGTAGTTATTTACAAAGGTTACTTATAGCTATGTATGTCAGATGCGTCGTGTAGATTGGGGAGCTTATTTGCAAAACTGTAAGCTACTGTAGATTTCCTTCCCCAACCGACGCCGTAACCTAACCCTAACTTCTAATTTCTTAAAGATCAAATAAAATAAAAATCATAGTGCTAATCCTTATCAAACTAGGATCTGTTTTCCCTATAAATTCGAATGGATTAAAACCCTAATTCCCATATTCTAAAAATCTGCAAACCCTGTCCTCGCCGATGAGCAGCGCCTTCACCACCATCACCTGTACCACAGAACCACCATCCCCTCTCCGTTCACCACCCGATCACCACCATCACTAGCAAACAACAAGTCACCCCTACCAGCACGATCACTGGACCAACTTCGGTCATCCTCAACCGCTGACAACCACCAACCAATGTCATCTTCTTTTGCCAATACCTGGCCCCTCCCCCTCGCGCTCGGACTCCTAACCTTCCCGCACCAGCCTTTGCATCTCTTTTGCACCTCCTCACTCGCTCATGTGACCATCGATGCAATCGAGTCACCGTCCTACCAGCCAACGCCGAGACGATGTCGAACCAAGGTCATCCCTGCCGACAATGATGACCTCGCCGAGTCTTCACTAATGTCTCTGCAGCACCTTGTCCTCTGCTGACCGTGCGTCCAGAGCACATCGGTCCGAGGACTCGACTTCGCATTCTCTGCCGGTAGGCAGCCCCTCCGTGATGATCGGTCTTGCCGAGTGCAGCCGTCACCGGCGAACCCGTGCTACTCCAACGCTGCCTTCCCGCGGCAATGACGAGACCAGGTGCCGTAGCACATCGCCACCGGAACACAGCCCTCGACTCCACGCCGGTTCAATTGACGACCCCGTCCTCCTCCAATACCGGCCCCTCTAAATCATCACCACCAAAAGAAGACCCCACCACTTACCGGCGGTGAACCGCGGCCGCTTGAGCTGGGTCACCACGGCGCACGAGTTGCCGGACCAGCCGTCCTCCCCTGGAGCTGTACTTCCCGCGGCGAGCCGAAACCCCCTCGTGTCGAGCACGGGCGGCGCTCGACAGACCCTGCGTCCTCCAGCTCTGACCGGCCGGCCCTGCGCCTCGGCACCAAGGCCGACGATGCCCTCCGGATCGGAGACCAGATCTGGCCACCTGCCAGGGTCGTGCTGCCCTGACCTCTCCTCCAGCGCTCCACCGAGCACGCGTCCAGCCACGCGTGTGGAACCTCACGCCGCTCTCGTTCGTTGTGCCTTTGCCGTCGTCGGAGAGCATTGCTATCAATCTCGTGAGTACCGCCGGCGTCTGTTCCGATCTTCCTGAGCCGGTGAGCCACTCCTCCACCCGACCCTTGCCGAATATGGTGAGCCACCCTCCGCCGTGTTCCCAAGTCGCCGCTGCCTCTCCCTCTCCCTTATGTGAGTTTCTATCTCTCCATCCCTCTCTCTTTCTTAATTAGGGAAAACATAGAATGTATTTTCAATTGCTTCTCCTGCTTTTAGGAACCACTGGCACTACTTTATCCATTTTAAGTTTTGTTATTTTATATTGGGGCTAGTATATGGGCCTTGGGATTTTCTAGTAAATAAGGAATAAATTTTGGGCTGTGATTTCCTTTTGGTTTTGGGCCTCCAGTTTATAGGAGTAGTAGTTAATTTTAAGTTTTATTGAGAACAATTAGTGTAGTATTTACTGTTAGTAATATACAAGTACAATTAAGTTATATGTATTACCAAAATTATTCTTATTATTATTATGGCAGAGAGGAGAAGTGAAATTGGGCTTGGGCCTGAGGATTTTAATATATAGAATATTTTGATGGGCTTTTAGAGACTTATATAGTTTGGGCCTTGGATTTGAATATTAATTTTGGTCAATGGGCCCTGGTATTAGGCTTAAACTATTTTGGATTATTTAGTAGTGTAATTTTGGATTATATATATAGGTATTGGAATTATTAAGTTGGGGGTAAAGGTATATGTATATATAGTTTTATTTAAGCAAGTTTCTACAAGGATTTATAATATTGTATTTTAGATTAAAGAGGAATTTGAAAGTATATATAAATGTACATGTAGTATATGGGTTTTGATATATATATCATAAATAATTGCTTTTGGGCTTTTAGAATGGGTATAAATATTTCCTAAATAAACTTTCTAAGATATATGCTGTTGATTAAATAAATATTTTCCAAAAAGTGCTTTAATTCTTATTATGCCTTGAGTGTATACTCCTAAATAAAGTTATAAATATTTTTCTAAGTAAATATATAGTTTTAAATCATATAGTAATTTCCAAAAAAATAGTATAAGTATTATTTACGTAAATTCTTTCAATTATAAGTCCTTGAACGTGACTAATCGAACTTTCTATTTTCTTGCGAACACGAATTCGTCACATCAACCCTAGCCAAGCAGACTGTCCTGAATTATCGGTTTCACCAGCTAAGGACCTCAGGCAAGTGCACTTTCTGATTGCTTTCCGATTCATAGTAGTCTTTTTTATTTCATGTCTATACATATACCTTGCTGCTTGTTGACACGCTCGTCACATGGAGTAGTCGGGAGGGGAAATATCTTAGTAAACATGTGGACTACCCAGAACTATCCCATTGTCTCTCGTGAATGCTAGCCGCTGCGCACGACACGTACAGTGTGCCTGATTTACCCCCAAGCCGTCCACATGTCGAAACAGATATTTCACACCACCTAGATAGATGTCTTTTATTAGTTTTTTCCTTGTTTACATTCTCTATCGTGCTATGTCATCAGTTATTTACCAGTTTTGATATCTCATATGTTATTTTCATGTCTTGTTGATTCTATTTTGCATTGTCGTCGTTTTGTGTACTTGTTCCATTCCTGACTGAAAACCAACATTTTTCAGGTTTAGCCGCGATCACTCTTAGCATTGGGAAGGCTTGGGTATGCTGAGGACAGCCTAAAAATAGATAGCAGATGTACCATTTTTATTAATTGTAAAACTTTGTATTTTCTTTCAAATATAAATGTTGTAACTGTTGTAATAAATTAGAAATGTGAATGAGCATCAAATGTTATTCCTTTAGCATTTATTCTTGTGGGCTTGACAGCGTTCTACCGCCGAATCTGCGGTGTAGGCTGGCTTGGACATGTCTCGTATCCGAAAAGCGGGTGCGGGTCATGACAAGTTTTTGTGGTGGCCCATGCAGGCCAGTCTTCGCAAAAGACTGCGAACTCGTGGTAGTACGTATCTTAGTCGTACTACTGCGAGCCTGCGACTCAAAAATGCTCATTCACAACTAGGAGTAAATCAATTTTAAGAGAATGGTTTGGACTAGGAGTCCCTAATTTAATCTGACAGTTGGGTAGTTAAGGTTGCTACATAGGCCTTATTGAATTCTAAATCCTGTTAGATGATTTTCATAGAAGATGCACTATTGTACTCTGAATCTTTAGTATTTCTAAAGTAAGTAGATTCATAACCCCTCTTTCCGAAAGTTAGGAAAATATTCTTTATTTATTTGTTTGAATTAAATGTGATTTTTAGAATTTTATAAATATTTATTATAAAGGACCTTAGTCACAGTTAAGATTTAGAGCATAAGATGACCAAGAATTTTGGCACTGAGAGCGTAGTCGAGTGCCTTGACTAGTGTTCTAGCCATGGTAGAGAAGGCCGAGCCATAAGGGTGTCCCAACTAGGAAAACCAGGCCAAGTTGTGACTTGACCCAATATATTATATATTTATTAGGATTATTGGCTTATAGAAACTTCGATCGTTCCAAACTAGCCTGAACTCAACCCAAGTCCTGGTGGTCATGTAGTGTGACCAACGTCATCCATGTAGATATATGGATGTGTATACATATTGGTATTCCATCTTGGTCTTGTGAGTAATTTCTATAAATTGTATATTGAATATAATCGAGGTGTTATTGCTATTTAAATTTGTATTTTACTTGGGAATAGGATAACCTTTCCTTAAATGATATTTCGGGATTTATTTAGACTATACTTGTGCATAAATATATTCATAATAAGTAGACATGGTGTTTTATACATATTTTCTTCGATCTTGAATATTAGAGAAATAGAGATTAAAATTATATTTCTTTACTTTCGGTCCTTTTCTTCCTGATCTTGATCATTTGTACAAACTTTATCTTATGCCTTCTCTAAACATCGCCATATCATGGGTTTGTATCACTTATATTTTTCTTGGACCCAAGGAATTATATCTTTTAAATTCTCACTCAATTGTCTATACCTTAATATTAAGTTAAGTTTTTGGATTCAAGAGTTATCCTTCCTAACTAATTATTTTCTTTTCAAGACTTGATATTCATATTGGAAGGACAGATACTTACCCCTTTTAGAACTTGTTTAAAATTCTAGAACCTCCTTTGAAATTTCATAAGGTATAGTTAAAAGAATGCTCGTTGACTTGCGATGGCAAGACAGCAGCGCACTGTCGCCACTTATTTGAATTATCGAGACTACGGGTTCACTGCAGCCAGCAGCACTGGCGAGGCATGATCCCTAAGTTGAAGTAATTTCAAGTAAGCGTAGATTATCGTATAGTATCAAAACTATGTCTTATTTGTCCTATTTAATATTTGAATTATTATGCCAACATTGGAAAGAGTTAATACAATATTCGATAACGTATCCTATTTAGAGTCATGAAACCAAGAGTTTACTGCAGCCAGATGTACACTGGCGAGGCATGAATTCTCGGTAAATGATTTCAAGTGTGCTACGGTTTTCGAATACCATAGAGGCTATATCTTTATGAACATATGACTACTATTTTCAAAATCTACAAATTCGATTTTATACATCTTCTCGATAACCCAAGTTTCTTTTCTAGAATCGTCGTTCATCCTAACAATCATTTGAAAAATCGTCTACTAGATTGGACATCCCATTTCTTATTATCTTAATCTCAATAAATCGGTCGTTCATTCCTTCTTACCCTTCCTATTTAAATTCCATCATTTAATTTCTCCCTAGTGATCATTTAGAACCTTCCATTATATTTTGATTCTATTTCACTATATTCATCTTCATGTTTTGATTTTGAATCTTTGATCGTGTCTAAACGATTTTTAGTAATGGATCGTGCCAACGATTTTGATTTGATTATTCTTAAATGACCTTTTGATCATGACTAAGAATATTCGGTCATGCCAAATCATATGGCTTTGATTCTAAAATCGTCCCTAAACAATTTTGCTTAACTAGTCGATCGTGCCAAAATGATTTTTATCGTACTTGAAACAACTTTGACCCGGACTAAAAACTCTTTTGACCTTAGTCGAAATCGTACCTATATTTCAAATCAATTATTGCTAATTTTAATTATTCTATTATGATCATGATTATTTTGATCATGCTCATGCTCGTGCCAAAATTTTAATTTTGATCATGCTTGGATGACTCGCATGTAAAATTTTACCTAAAGGATGATGACCATGTTTAGATTACATCCAAAATTACGATCATTCTTAAACGCCTTGGTAGTCGACTAGACCAATTTAGCCAAAGATTGATCACGCCAAATCACGCTATTCTTTTGTCCATTTTTTTTCTATTCGTAATTACGCGTAACAAATTTGATCGAGAATCATATCATCCATTTGATTATATCATTGTCATTTTATTTGTATCGATTGAAATTTTGCTTCTTGATTATGTCTCTTAGTCGTGCCTAATCGTGCCCTTTGAAATTCGAGGACGAATTTATTTTAAGGTGGATAGATTTGTAAGTCCTCTTCCCGGGTTTTCAAATTTTTACCTATTTAGTGAGTTCGTAGCCTCCCCGCTCCCTAGACCGCGTCCATCCGCGACACAAGCGTCTGTTTGTGTGTCCGACCCTCGTGTCCTCTGTGAATCGTAAGATCCACGATATGTATGGTACTTCTATGCTGCACGGACACAATACGATACGGACACAATACGGACACAACCCGATGACACCAATTTTGGAGTCCTTTTGGTACTTGTTGTGTCCATATGTGTCGGATACGATACGACATTCGTGTTATGGTGAATCGTACAATCAGCTGATGTTTCAATATATTTGCTTACTTTTGTGTTTGTTTAAGTTCATAATATACGCACAGGAACTATATACAGAAATCATGTCAACCCTATGTACATCACTGTGTTGTTGCACGGCCCAGGTTACACACGGACTACATGAAATTTCTGTGTGTCAATGAACATTTTGAACTGTTGGTGCAATGCCGAGTACATGTCTGACTGGAAATGCACACGACTGGTTTTTGGAGTATCCAAGCTTATTGCATGTTTGGGTAGTTATTTACAAAGGTTACTTATAGCTATGTATGTCAGATGCGTCGTGTAGATTGGGGAGCTTATTTGCAAAACTGTAAGCTACTGTAGATTTCCTTCCCCAACCGACGCCGTAACCTAACCCTAACTTCTAATTTCTTAAAGATCAAATAAAAAACATAGTGCTAATCCTTATCAAACTAGGATCTGTTTCCCCTATAAATTTGAATGGATTAAAACCCTAATTCCTATATTTTAAAAATCTGCAAACCCTGTCCTCGCCGATGAGCAGCTCCTTCACCACCATCACATGTACCACAGAACCACCATCCCCTCTCCGTTCACCACCCGATCACCACCATCACTAGCAAACAACAAGTCACCCCTACCAGCACGATCACTGGACCAACTTCGGTCATCCCCGACCGCTGATAACCACCAACCAATGTTATCTTCTTTTTGCCAATACCTGGCCCCTCCCCCTCATGCTCGGACTCCTGACCTTCCCGCACCAGCCTTTGCATCTCCTTTGTACCTCCTCACTCGCTCATGTGACCATCAATGCAATCGATTCACCGTCCTACCAGCCAACGCCGAGACGATGTCGAACCAAGGTCATCCCTGCCGATAATGATGACCTCGCCGAGTCTTCACTAATGTCTCTGCAGCACCTTGTCCTCTGCCGACCGTGCGTCCAGAGCACATCGGTCCGAACTCGACTTCGCATTCTCGCTCGGTAGGCAGCCCCAGCGTGATGATCGGTCTTGCCGAGTGCAGCCGTCATCGACAAACCCGTGCTACTCCAACGCCGCCTCCCCGCGGAATAACGAGACCAGGTGCCGTAGCACATCGCCACCGGAACACAGCCCTCGACTCCATGCCGGTTCAATCAACGACCCCGTCCTCCTCCAATACCGGCCCCTCTAAATCATCACCACCAAAAGAAGACCCCACCACTTACTGGCGGTGCACCGCGACCGCTTGAGATGGGTCACCACGGCGCACGAGTTGCCGGACCAGCCGTCCTCCCCCGCTGCACTTTCTGCGGCGAACCGAAACCCCCTCGTGTCGAGCACGGGCGGCGCTCGACAGACCCTGCGTCCTCCAGCTCTGACCGACCGGCCCTGCGCCTCGGCACCAAGGCCGACGATGCCCTCCGGATCGAAGACCAGTTCTGGCCACCTGCCAGGGTCGTGCTGCCCTGACCTCTCCTCCAGCGCTCCACCGAGCACGCGTCCAGCCGCGTATGGAACCTCACGCCGCTCTCGTTCATTGTGCCTTTGCCGTCGTCGGAGAGCATTGCTATCAATCTCGTGAGTACCGCCGACGTCTGTCCCAATCTTCCTGAGCCGATGAGCCACTCCTCCACCCGACCCTTGCCGAATATGGTGAGCCACCCTCCGCCGTGTTCCCAAGTCGCCGCTGCCACTTCCTCTCCCTCATGTGAGTTTCTATCTCTCCATCCCTCTCTCTTTCTTAATTAGGGAAAACATAGAATGTATTTTTAATTGTTTCTCCTGCTTTTAGGAACCACTGGCGCTGCTTTATCCATTTTAAGTTTGGTTATTTTATATTAGGGCTAGTATATGAGCCTTGGGATTTTTCTAGTAAATAAGGAATAAATTTTGGGCTGTGATTTCCTTTTGGTTTTGGGCCTCCAGTTTATAGGAGTAGTAGTTAATTTTAAGTTTTTTGAGAACAATTAGTGTAGTATTTACTGTTAGTAATATACAAGTACAATTAAGTTATATGTATTACCAAAATTATTCTTATTATTATTATGGCAGAGAGGAGAAGTGAATTGGGCTTGGGCCTGAGGATTTTAATATATAGAATATTTTGATCGGCTTTTAGAGACTTATATAGTTTGGGCCTTGGATTTGAATATTAATTTTGGTTAATGGGCCCTGGTATTAGGCTTAAACTATTTTGGATTATTTAGTAGTGTAATTTTGGATTATATATGGGTATTGGAATTATTAAGTTGGGGGTAAAGGTATATGTATATATATTTTATTTAAGCAAGTTTCTACAAGGATTTATAATATTGTATTTTAGATTAAAGAGGAATTTGAAAGTATATTAAATGTACATGTAGTATATGGGTTTTGATATATATCATAAATAATTGCTTTTGGGCTTTTGGAATGGGTATAAATATTTCCTAAATAAACTTTCTAAGATATATGCTGTTGATTAAATAAATATTTTCCAAAAAGTGCTTTAATTCTTATTATGCCTTGAGTGTATACTCCTAAATAAAGTTATAAATTTTTCTAAGTAAATATATAGTTTTAAATCATAGTAATTTCCAAAAATACTATAAATATTATTTACGTAAATTCTTTCAATTATAAGTCCTTGAACGTGACTAATCGAACTTTCTAATTTCTTGCGAACCCGAATTCGTCACATCAACCCTAGCCAAGCAGACTGTCCTGAATTATCGGTTTCACTAGCTAAGGACCTCAGGCAAGTGCACTTTCTGATTGTTTTCCGATTCATAGTAGTCTTTTTATTTCATGTCTATACATATACCTTGCTGCTTGTTGACACGCTCGTCACACGGAGTAGTCGGGAGGGGAAATATCTTAGTAAACATGTGGATTACCCAGAACTATCCCATTGTCTCTCGTGAATGCTAGCCGCTGCGTACGACACGTGCAGTGTGCCTGATTTACCTCCTAGCCGTCCACATGTCGAAACAGATATTTCACACCACCTAGATAGATGTCTTTTATTAGTTTTTCCTTGTTTACATTCTCTATCGTGCTATGTCATCAGTTATTTACCAGTTTTGATATCTCATATGTTATTTTCATGTCTTGTTGATTCTATTATGTTTTTGCATTGTCGTCGGTTTGTGTACTTGTTCCATTCCTGACTGGAAACAAATATTTTTCAGGTTTAGCCGCGATCACTCTTAGCATTGGGAATGCTTGGGTATGCTGAGGACAACCTAGAAATAGATAGCAGATGTACCATTTTTATTAATTGTAAAACTTTTATTTTCTTTCAAATATAAATATTGTAACTGTTGTAATAAATTAGAAATGTGAATGAGCATCAAATGTTATTCCTTTAGCATTTATTGTTGCGGGCTTGACAGCGTTCTACCGCCGACTCTGCGGCGTAGGCTTGCTTGGACACGTCTCGTATCCGAAAAGCGGGTACGGGTCGTGACACCTCAGCCTCGTCCTCTGTAATATTTCAACAGGTCCAGTCAGGACAGGAGCGAGCACAGTACATCTCAACAAATCATAGCAGGTTAGGATATATAATCATGCTAGAGAGTAAGATACAAGAAACTGAAGAATAATATGATAAAGAGGAAAGACTGTAAATAAATAGCTACAATATATAGAGAACTAACAATGTCTAGTGATTCAGAGCACAAGATGGTTATGTAAACGGCACAATGTTATACACGAGTAATCTACAGAGGTTATACACGAGTAATCTACTGGATTGAATACATAACCACTTCTACTCCTCCGCCCCAATCAATACACAAGGATCTGGCTAAGTTATGTTATTGTACACGAAGGTCATGTGAATACATGATTATACACGATTTCACACGTTTCGTACACGAATGTCACAAATACAAGGAGTACACGATGTTCATGATAAAGTACACGAATACGAAATACCCGATGTATCCGCTAAGGGGATAACATCGCCCAACAAGATCCATATAGTACTAATCCGTGTTTCCAACGTGTCAGCATCATGTAAAGTAATCTAAAGCAGGAAATATACTCCTAATGCAGGATATAAAATGATCAGAGAATGTACTCGTCTGTATCCGGTGAATCTGAAGAATATATACTGTCCGAGGAGTGGTGTCCGTCTCCTATAGAACAGTATAAGTCACTATGAGTCTACAATGATAATAAGATGCAAAACAATACATTCTACATGAATCTAGGTCAATCTAGACCAAAGTCAACTCTTGGTCAACTCTGGTCAACCCTAGAAGTCAAACTAGGTCAACCAAGTCAAACCTAAGTCAAACTAGTCTAACTAGTCTATTCTAGGTCTAACAAGCCATTCTTGGTTCTAACAAGGCTAAACAGTCTACTCTAGACTCCAAACTAGGTCTGACAAATATACCCATAGGCTAAGAGCCTAGGCCATAGGCTATACCATGCCTATGAACCAAATCATACTCACATAATACATGTCAATATATATATAATATATATACACATATAGATATAGCTATAATCTAATATAGAACATACATTAGCTATAGGCTACCTATATACATGTCACACATACATATATATAACTAATATATATAAAGGGGAAAACTATACTTTTGATCACTGAATGTTTGTCTGACCAAAGTTTTAGTCACTCAAAAATATTTTCCAAAAATTTAGTCACTGAATGTTTGGTCTTCCAAAAAAATGGTCATTCTGTTAAATTGTTGTTTGTTTTATTAACGATTTTTGTTGACATGGCATGTTATGTGCCATGTCAGTCGTTAAGTATGACGTGGCACATCTCCGTGGACTATTTTTGGGTTTTATTTTGCAAAAAAATTCGTTTGGGTATTAAGTTATGTGCCATTTTCAATGTTTATGACATGATATTTCATTTTTTTTAAATTTAATACCCAAACAATTTTTTTGAAAAATAAAATCCAAAAATAGCCCACGTAAATGTGCTAGGTCATACTTAATGACTGACATGGCACATAACATGCCATGTCAACAAAAAATGTTAATAAAACAAATAACAATTTAACAGAGTGACCATTTTTTGGATGGCCAAACATTCAGTGACTAAATTTTTGGAAAATATCTTTAAGTGACTAAAACTTTGGTGAGGCAAACATTAAGTGACCAAAAGTATAGTTTTCCCATATATAAAGTACAACACTATATAATATAGGATACCTATACACATACCCCTCAATACATACATACATATATATATATATATATATATATATATATATAATATATATTATATATATAGAAGGGAACACATGATACTCAAGTGTCAAGTGGGTGTGTGAGATATCACAAGAGTCTGTGAGGGATTACATGTGTGTGGTAGGCATATACATGTGAGTATAGAGTGACAAGAGTGTGGTGTGTGTGACAAATAGTGAGAGTGTAAATCAGTGAGAAACAGTGAGTGAGAGAGGGTGTGTGATAGAGTATGTTAGCTATGGCATGTGAGTGAGTGTCCTATGGTACCAAATGTGTGAGTGTTGATAAAGCATGTGTGTGTGAGTGAAGTGAGGCAATGCATAGGTGTGTGAATGTGTGCAGGCAAAACAGTGAGGAACAACAGTGTAACAGTCCCAAACAATCTCAGTTTAAAGATAGGAAAACCCCTAAATCAGTTAACACAGTTCCCCATACCATTCTCAGATTTAACACATGGATAAAAACCCCCCTAAAATCCAGTTTTAGCCATAACTTCATTCCTAGTTCAGTCCATAATAGGCACACAAACAGAACAGTTTAAACAGTTTCCCCCCTACAAACCATTCTCAGATATCACATAAAGAATTAAAACATTAAACAACAGTTCAACAACTCATGATAACACACAAAACTATTTAAAACTGTTCCCAACAGTCCTCTAATTGAATTTCCAAATTTTGAGCCCAATCCTCATCGAATCAAACCCAAAATCAACATACCATTAGATAACAACTAGGTGGACATATTAGGGGTTTAAAAACATGCAATTAACAGTTTAAAATGGGCTAAAATGATTGACAAAACTCAAATTCGAAATCTGAAATAACTGGGAAAAATAGGACTGAAAAGTAGGTATCAGAATTTAGGAAAAAATGAGAATGAACAATGAGAATTAAACTAAAAACCCAAAACAGTGGTTGGTAAAGTTAGAACACATTGCACACGTGTTACGTGATGTGTTTGTGTCCACAAAAGTGGACACAAACGTGTCCAATCACTTAAAAACCAAAAATAGGAAACACAGTGCAATAACAGACCAATCGTCGTACACGTGTTCACGGTGTCCGTGTGCACGACACGACACGACACAACCCACGTGGTTGTGTCCAAAGGTCGACCTAGACTAGGGCTAGGGATAGGACACCCTGACACGTGTCCATGTCGCGTGTACGCGACACAAACACGCGTGTCAGTGCGCGAAAATGCAAGCCTGCAACACAATACAATTTTAGTGCACGTGCTCGTGTGTGTCCGACACGACACGTGGGGCTCTGAAACTTGGGGAGCCCGGTGTTAGTGTCAGCCCTGTGCTACACGTCGAGTCTCACATGTCGAAGTATCGTATCCTAGGCGCTGTGTCCCCCGAAGTGCAGGGCATGCACAGTGCCCGTGCACGCGCGCGCACGACCGCGTGTTCGCGTGTCCGATACGACTCGACACGACACTAAGACTCCACAAAAACTCCAGAAACGTGTAAGCGAGACCCAAATCTAATTTTCTATTCAAACAAAATCCCAAAAATCACACGAAATGCCCTTTAGGGCATTTCATCAAACACTAACAACTAGACACTGATACGTGTCCAATTAGGACACGAAATGGACACAAAAATTAGGGCTTCCTATTCCTACAGTTAGGTTAGGTCTAGGGCTCCCTAAATATGCAAAAAATTCAAAATTCTATGGAGGGGATTGGAATATACCTATGTGTATCAAAATCCTCAAAAGCTTCAAAGAGAGGTGCTCCTCTTGATGGCCAAACTCCTCCAAAGTGCTCCAAGATGAGAATACTCATAACCAACAGTACGTAAGAGGAGAAAAATTAGAACCCAATGCAATTGGTTTGGGGAAAAAGGATTTAAAATGGATTTAATATGATTTATTGAAGATGGGGGCTTACCTCTTTCTAAAACTTGGCAAAAATCCTAATGGAGGCTAGCCCTAACTTTGAGGGGTATTAAATAGGATGGGGAAGATTATAATGGCCAGCCATGGGCTGATTAGAATAAGGGTTAGCTACATGGTGTGGGTCTATGGACTTTAAGTCTCAAGTCACTAGTCATGACTTATGAAATCATAGCCATTCTAGCCTAATCAATTCCTAATCTCTCCAAACAAATTTTAAAGAGTTAAACCTCACTAACTTAGGTCAAACCAAGGTTACTTAACCTAACCAAGTGGTCTTAACCTAGGTTAATCTCTAGGTTAGTCTTCTAGTCAACACTAGTCAAAGTCAACTATAGGGCCAAAATCAATTATACTAAAAATCACTAAAATCACTAAGATTCATGTTAATTATAATAAATCTAAATAATTAATAATAATTCCAAATAATTCACAAAATTTCAAAAATGACCAAAATGACCAAAATACCCCTAAGCTAGAAAAGTGGTAGTGACAAATCTACCCTCCAAAATAATTTCTTCCTCGAAATTAAAGGCGAAACTAAACTGCCGAGAAGGATAGAAAAGTATACCTCAAGGTCCAAAAAGATAGGGGTACCGCTCGTGCATCTCATCCTCCCTCTCCCAGGTCGACTCTTCTGGAGAATGATGCCTCCATGCGACGCGTACCAAGGGTATCACCTGGTTCCTCAATACCTTCTCTCGGCGATCCAGAATCTCCACAGGCTGTTCTGGATAACTGAAAGTAGGCCCAACCTCAGTCTCCGAATGATCGAGCACATGGCTAGGGTCAGCCACGTACCGTCTCAACTATGACACGTTGAATACGTTGTGAACTCCCACTAGTGCAGGTGGCAAGTCTAGCCTGTATGCCACATCACCGACTCTTCCGCTGATAATGAAAGGGCCGATGAAGTGCGGGCTAAGCTTTCCACCTCCACCAAAACGTATCATACCATGAGTCGGAGATATCCGCAGAAAAACCATGTCTCTAACCTAATCACAAGCAAGGTCTCAAGTTACTAAAAATCAAACATGATGAATCAAATAAAACAAAAATTAAAACAGCCTACTTCTAATTCTATCTCTAAAACTGTACCTCAAACTCCAGCGGCCTTCGATGGCTATCGGCCTAATGCCGATGTCTGTCCTGCGCTACGCGAAGTCTGTCCCTGATGAGCTTCACCTTCTCGGCTGCGTCAACAACCATCTCTGGTCCCAGTAAAGTTCGCTCTCCAACATCATCCCAAGATAAGGGTGTACGACACCTACGCCCGTACAGAGCCTCAAATGGTGACATCTCAATGCTGGCCTGAAAACTGTTGTTGTAAGCAAACTCCACCAAATGTAGATGATTCTTCCAGGAACCTCCAAAATCCAGGACGCACGTCCGCAGCATATCCTCAAGTGTCTGAATAGTCCTCTCTGACTGTCCGTCCGTCTGGGGGTGGTATACAGTACTAAACTTGAGCTGAGTGCCCAAGCTAGTCTGCAGACTCCTCCAGAAATGAGAAGTAAAGCGACTATCCCGATCTGAGACTATGCTGACGGAAACTCCGTGAATCCTGACTATCCGCCTCATATACAATTCCGCGAGCCTCTCTGTAGACGTACCCACCTTGAATGGCAAAAAATGGGCCGATTTGGTCAACCTGTCAACGATGACCCAAATTGCATCTTTTTCTCCTAGTGTACGCGGTAACCCCGATATAAAATCCATGGTGATATGTTCCTACTTCCACTCTGGAATGGGCAACGGCTGCAACAATCCTTCGGGCATCTGTCTCTCTTTCTTGACCTGCTGACAGACCAAACATCTAGCTACGAAGTGGGACACCTCCCTCTTCATCCCGTACCACCAGACATGCTCTCGCAGATCCCTGTACATCTTGTTGGCACCAGGATGTATAGAGTACTACGATCTGTGAGCCTCCTGCATAATCTGCTCTCTGAGCTCCCCGCTGGGCACACATAACCGGGAACCGTACCTCAGGGCACCATCATCTGCAAGTGAGAACTCAACATCCTCCAATCCTGTACTGATCTGCTCTCGGATACACCGCAGAGCCATATCCTCGAACTGTGTCGCCTTGATCCTGTCCATCAAGTCCGACTGTATCTGAAGGCCCCATAACTGCATCTGCACTCCGGGCACAATCACCTCAATCCCAAGGCTCTCCAAGTCTGCAAGCAAGTGCCGATCCATAGTCAAACACATGGGTCGGATACTTACTCAAGGCATCGGCAACCACGTTGGCCTTCCCTGGGTGATACAGAAGTGAGATGTCAAAGTCCTTCATAAACTCTAGCCATCTGCGCTGTCTCATGTTGAGATCTTTCTGTGTAAACACATACTTCAAGCTCTTATGATCTGTGAAAATCTCCACCCTCTCGCCATACAGATAGTGCTTCCACAACTTCAAAGAAAAAATCACCGCCGCCAGCTCCAGGTCATGGGTAGGATAGTTCTTCTCATGGGGACGCAATTGCCTGGAAGCATAGGCAATAACCTTTCCATGCTGCTGCAAGACACAACCCAGCCCCTTCCCTGAAGCATCACTATAAATAGTGAATCCACCTGATCCTGAAGGCAATGTCAGAATCGGAGCTGTCGTAAGCCGCTTCTTCAACTCATCAAAAGCTGTCTAACACTCCTCTGACCAAACATACTCAGCATCCTTCCGGGTCAACCGTGTCAACGGCTCTGCAACCCGGGAGAAATCCTGCACAAATCTCCTATAGTATCCTGCCAGCCCTAGGAAACTCCTGATCTCTGCTACTGAAGTCGGCGCTGTCCAAGCCTCAACTGCTATAATCTTCTTGGGGTCAACTGAGATACCATCTCCAGTCACCACATGCCCCAAGAAGTCCATCCGGTCCAAGAAAAACTCACACTTGGAGAGTTTCCATAAAGCTGCTCCCTCCTGAGAGTCTCTAGCACTATCCGCAGATGCTCCTCGTGCTCCTCCTCAGTCTTGGAATATACCAAGATATCATCAATGAACACCACCATAAACTTGTCCAAGTACTGGTGGAACACCTTGTTTATTAGATTCATAAACACTACTGGTGCATTGGTTAGCCCAAACGGTATAACCAAAAACTCAAACTGCCCGTACCGCGTCCTGAAAGCGGTCTTGGGAATATCCTCCCCCTTCACCTTCACCTGGTGATAACCCGACCTCAAATCAATCTTGGAGAACACCCGAGCTCCGCTCAACTGATCAAAGAGATCATCGATCTGTGGCAGTGGGTATCTGTTCTTGATTGTCAGATTGTTAAGTGCCCTGTAGTCGTACACATCCGTACCGACCCATCCTTCTTGGGTACGAAGAGTACCGGTGCACCCCAAGGTGAAGAACTAGATCGGATGAAGCCCTTGTCCTGCAGCTCATCCACCTGCTTCTTCAGCTCCGCTAACTCGCTGTTGTTCACTCGATAGACATGCTGGAAGATTGGTTCTGCGCCGGGAACCAAGTCTATAGAGAACTCTACATCTCTGTCCGGTGGAAGCCCCGACAACTCCTCTGGAAATACGTCCATAAACTCCGCGATCAAGGAATAAGGAGCCACCTGCTCCTCAACTGAAGCTCCACAGAAGATTCCGTCGTCCTGCTCTGCCTGCCGCCGGGTATACTCAAACTCTGGCTCTCCTGGCGCCCGGAACAAAACTCTACCCCCACAACAATTAATGCGGGCGTGGTGTCTACTCAGCCAGTCTATACCTAATACTATATCATAGTTCGGTAATGGCATGACGAGAAAACTCACTCCCAACTCTCGGCCTCCTAATAAGATGCTCCACCCTCTGCAAACATCACTCACGAGGATGACCCCATCCCCGGTCGTGATCTTACAGGTCCTAGGCAATGGTTCAGAAACCAAACTGTGTCTAATAGCATATGATACTGACACAAAGTTGTGGGAAGCCCCGGAATCAAAAAGTGTAAATGCTGGAAGGGAATCGAAAAGAACCGAACCTGCGATCAGCTCTCCGATGGCCTCGGCATCCTCAGCTGCCATGGCGAAAGCTCGTCCCTGCTGTCCACCTCATGCCTGCTGCTGGTGCTGCTGGAATCTCTGCTGCTGGGTCTGCAGGGCTGGTCCCCTCTGCTGGCCTGCTGGAGCCTTAGCTGCCCCAGTTCCTCCTGGTATCGGATGCATCGACGCAACTGGACACTCTCGCATCTGATGGTCTGCTGATCAACACATCAAGCATCTACTGAGTCTCTTTCTGCACTCGTCCCACTTGTGCCCAGGCTTCTTGCAGAAAGTACAACTAACAGCCTGCTGCCTGGGTGCCAGCTGCCCTCTCTGCTGCTAGTGCTGCACCTGCTGAAAAGGTTCACGGCCCTGATGCTGGTGCTGCTGAACTGGCCTCTGCTGCGGAAAGTACTGCTGGAAGTGAGGCCTCTTGGCCTGTTCCTGACTGCTACTACCACTCTGGAAGTCGCGACCCCTCTTCTGCTTCAGCCCTAGGTCGTCTTCCGCTGCCATGGCCCCAGAAAATATCTCAGCAAATGTGGCGTTCCGGTCGCTCTTAGTCAGCGACCGAATCTCTCTAATCAGACCTCGACGAAACTTCCTCGCCTTCGTCTTCTCGGTCAAGTCATCTATAAACTAGGCCAATCTGCTGAACTCCCCGGCATACTCAGCTACCGTCTGGTTCCCCTGAACCAGAGCCTCGAACTGTACCTCGATACCTCCCAAGGCAACAACAGAAAAGAACTGTTCCTTGAACAGCTCTTTGAACTGGGCCCAAGTTTGGCCCTCAACTCCTACCCTGGGATCTGCCTGATACCACACACGGGCTAAGTCCTGTATCTGGCTGCCCGTCGTCTCGATCTGGAGTCGATCTGGTATCTCCGTCAGTCGGAAGATCTCTTCGATATGCTCTATCCAGTCATCTGCAATATGAATGCCCTCTGTACCGAAGAACTCCCGAGGATGCATCTTCTGGAAGTCCTGAATGTCCTTCTCCCTCCGACAGGGCTGCTGCTGGGCCCCCTGAGCAGTAATCATCTCTACTGTGGTGTGAACCAGCTGGTGTGCCTCGTCGATCCTCTGACAGAAATCGGTAGTCTGCCTCGTCTGCTGCTGCCGGTGGGACTCCAAAATCCTCTCCACGAAGGAGAAGAGATGTGCAGCATCTACCATCCCTGCAGGCGGAGGCTACTGCAGTGGAAGGATCTCAGGAATCACAGCGCTATGCCTCCTGGCTGCTGGAGGTGCTCCTCCAAAAGTCGCAGAGAGACCGACTCTTGAGGGCTGCACTGGCCCCATGGTACTGGAAGCTGGCTGCTGGACACGAGAGGTGGTAGACCCCTCTCCAGCCTCTCCCGTCGTGGGGCGATGCGATCTCGTCTCAACCATCCTGGAGACACAGATCAAACAAAAAACAATTACTGAAAATGAGTCAAAATCAAAGGAGGATAGTTTAAAATTCTAGGGAAGACAATAAGCAGCAAAATAGATATACGGAATCTGATAAAGAATTTTTCCTATTGTGATTGAGTACCTTCAAAATATACTAATTCCTACTGCAGGCTGCAGTGATATTCTAGTTCGAATACCACTACATTTCCAACCTAGACCTACATGGGCCACCACTAAAAACGTGTCACGACCCGCACCTTAGAGTAAGGTAACGAGACGTGGGTACGTCCAGCCTACGCCACAGTATCGACGGCAGAACGCTGTCCTAAGTCACAACATCTAACAGTTGAAGGTAAAAACAGTTATACTCCCCGAATGGGGGTGACATAACAGAATATAACTCAATCACAGCTAAGGTAGAACAGGAATAAAATAGAATAATAATAGATGATAATATCCAGAAAAGAAACATCACAGAGATACAAATCCAGAATTCTAAGTGTCTAAAATAAGTACATATCCCAAATCTCTGAAATCCAAATACAGTAATCCAAGTAAAGTAAAGACAATCATAGTCTAAGGGAGTGTCATCTACTGCTGGTCCAAGTCCAGGCACTCGTCTAGTGTAGCACCGTAGTAAGTAGGACAGAACGCCTCAACCTTGTCCTCTGTAATATTTCAATAGGTCCAGTCAGGACAGGAGCGAGCACAGTACATCTCAACAAATCATAGCAGGTCAGGATATATAATCATGCTAGAGAGTAAGATACAAGAAACTGAAGAATAATATGATAAACAAGAAAGACTGTAAATAAATAGCTACAGTATATATAGAACTAACAGTGTCTAGTGATTCAGAGCACAAGATGGTTATGTAAACGGCACGATGTTATACACTACACCAAAACACACAATTTGTAACACAATTTTTTACATTTAGTAATGGTTATTACTGTGACAAGCTTGTCACGGTAATAAATGTTACAATGATTGAAAAGTGTTACTAAAATTCAAATTTTATATTTTATTTTATCAAAAAAATTTAGTTTTTTCCAACAAAATAATAGTAGCAGCAGCAAACCTCCCTTTCTCTCTCTTTTTTTTTTTTCTCAAATCCCGTAGCCCTAATTTTCCCCCTCCCCCTCTCAAATTTTTCTTCCGCCGCTATCTACTCCTCTTTCTCCTCTAGTCACTGCTCCTCTTCATCCTCCCGCTGACGCTCTTTCATGCTTCCTCCTGTCGACATGTGGCTTCATAATGTCAAATATTTTCTTTTGTTGCTCTAAATGGATTCTCAAGACAAGAATAATGCTTCCCTGAACACCCCACCGCCTGTAGGAGAATTCTTTACCTAGGTTACCCCGCCGACACAGGGAGGCCAGCTTACTCATCAGGGCGACCCGGCTCAACCGTAATACTCGAGATTCCGCAGAGACGATATTCTACCACCAGCACCAGTTCCGTAACCAGCATATACTCCCCATCCAGCACCTACCATGCACCCTGCACCAGCGATGTATCCATCTCCCACCATGTATCCAGCACCAGCGACGTATACAACGCCTGTCAGATATCCAGCACATATTCTGCCTCCACTACCTACAATGGACAACGTTGCTCTCCTCGAAATCTTCCACCAGCTCATCACTTCCCAGATGCGGCAGGCCGACGTCTTCTGCGATACCTTGAAAGAGGCTCTCCAGACTAGAGACGCTCCACGACCGTACCCTGGAACCTCCAAGAATTTCATAGACCTTAGGCCCAAGGAATTCAAGGGAACGGAAGAGATTCTCTGCGCGGATGAGTGGTTAGAGAACGTGGATCAAATTCTTCGGATGACACGAGTTCCTGAATACCTGAAGATCGACTCAGCTAGCATGTAGCTTTACGATATCACCCGCACGTGGTATAGGGACGAACCTCGATTTACCGCACAATATGTGACTTGGGAAGAATTCAAGGAGCTGTTCAAGACAAAGTTCTATCCCGAAGCAGCCCGCGAAGAGTTGGAGAACGAGTTCGAGAGCCTGGAGCAGGGTAACCTCTCTGTCGATGAGTACACCGCAGAGTTCTCCCGCCTCAGCTGCTTCGCAGACGCCTTGACCCCTGCAGCCAAAGCTAAGAAGTTCAGAAAAGGACTTTCACATGAAATTTGCATAGCCATCGCCACCAGCCAGGCCACCACTTACGAGAGAATCTTGAAGGTCGCACAGGCGCTAGAAACAAAATTAAAGCATAAGCGAAAGAGAGACAGAGACGCACATGGAGGAAGCAGCAGCCAATCGAGATCGGCAAAGCGATCCAATGTCCCAGAGAAGACCACAGCACAACAGTATCAATAGCAGCCACAAGCAGCCCCATATCAAATGCAAGACGTTCCTACCTGCCAGTATTGCATGAAGAAGGGCCACATCCAAGAACAGTGTCGCAAATGGTTAGGGTTGTGTTGGACTTGTGGTTCCAACCAGCACATATCTCGATTTTGCCCGAAGAGAAACGCGACTGCCCACCACTACCAGCCACACAAGGAGGAGCTGACGAAAAGTCATAGTAGATTATAGTAGTAATATTATTAGTAGACTTATAGTGGATATTGGTTTGAGAGTTTTTGAATCGCAGTAGCGTGGACTATTCTTTCTAATAAATCATACCTCTATTGAATTTCGAGGACAAAATTATTTTAATGTGGGTAGGATGTAAACCCCCGCCCAAAAATTTTTGAGTAATTATTTTTATTCATTATTGACCCAATATAATAATTTGGGTTTTTGTAGATAATTTAAACTATTGTGTTTTATATCTAAAGAATTATTTATAGAGGATATGTATATATGAATAATTGACTTAGTATTAGAAGAGGGTTATACAAAATGTGATTTGTTAGAGGGCTTAAGTAGAATTGTGTAATTTAAATTAAAAAGGCTCCTGGCCGACCCTGCTTATTCCCTACATTTGAAGGAAATCCGAATACAAAAGGATCGACCCTCCAAACTTCTTGCTAAACCCTACCAAGATTTCAAATCAGATTGCCTCTTATCTATTTCCCCCATTGATTCGCCTATAAATATAGAGAGGGAGTTAGCCGACTCCTGCCTCCCCTCTATCCATAGCAATACCAATTTCTTCCTCGCCGTAGAACCATCAAAGGAGAAGCCTGAGGAATCACCCCAAGCCCTACTTTCGAAGCTTCAGGTACTCTCATTTCTTTATTTTCAATCCCTGTTATGGTATGCCATATATTTGATTCAATGTTCAGGAAGACTTTCCAATACCCTGTAGATATTGACAGGTGAGGATAGGCCTGGTGTAAGTCTTCACATGAGTATAGATGTACTATATGTATGCAATGGTCATAGGAAGATCCCAATGGGAAAGGTGTTTCTCTGTACTTAGAGGGTCAATTCGTAGGATGGGGAGGGGTCCTCCTTAGCAACCATTAAGGACCACCAAGGGTTACCTTCCTCTGTACACATAGGCACTGGCACAGGTAGACTCCCCTGTATCCAGAGGATATTGCCAGGTGACACATAAACCTAGTGCAAGCCTATACATAGGTAAATGTGTCCTAAGTTGTACATAGTGTTGATAGAAAACTGAGTAAAGATAAGAAGATCCCAAGAGGAGGGCGGGGTGTTGATGAAGCCTCCTTGCGAGTATACACAAAGGAAATGTTACATTTTTAAACTCAGGAAGGACAGTAAAGAGTCCTGTATACCCTGAAAGTACCTGTGACACACTAGGTGTATCATGACACTTCTGAGTCAGACCCAGTGGGGGACATCCTAATGTACAGTTCTATACTTAAAGATGGGATCACCTAGGTCTTTATGTGCCCATAAGAATGCTACAGGAGAGGACCTGAGCACAGGTATGACCTGCATAGGCCATCCTCCTTTAATCATGTTAGGCTCACTATCATAGGTATATACTTACCCACTGATACCACATCACATCAAGGGAGCAGGAGTTGGATAGCTAACCCCATGTAATGCCCTGTCAACTTGTAGACTTACCTACAAGTTGTGTTTTGCCATATAGAGACTGCTCGTTTGTTTCCTTAAGATATATATTGGTACCAAGTTGCAGGGGTATATCAAATCAGTAGAGGGTTGTCAGAGGCTAGTAGCTTATGCAAAGGGGAACCATTAATGAATAGGATGTTATGTGTAGGTACAGGAATCAGGATTCCTGTTGCAACTGAAACCATATTGGACAGTTATGTAGGGATTAGACTATGGGTTAGGGTGTGGGTTATCAACATGTGTGTGACCTTGGTTATGTGCCAGAGTATGATCCTGTAAGTCTTACCTGGACTTAATGTCCCAGGAGATACATTGGATGCATGTAACAAATCTACCTACATTATCCTGGTATTATTGTAGAGACCCCAAATCCTCTTTGCTTGTATTGCTTTGAGTGATTACCCCAAGACTTAATTCACATTAGGACTAAATGGAGGGAATTAGTCATGAAGCCTAACAACATAGACCCTGCCTAGCATCAATTGATGCAGGTTAGCATTAGCCTGGGGAGCATCAAGGAAATAGCAGGGAAGGGTATTAGAATATCCAGGAAATTCTAAATTAAAGAGGGATCAGACCTTAGGCCATTAAATCGAGCTACCCTATGTTCACTGCACGATTACACCTTGCCATGCACTCTTAAAGGTGCATATAACCCCTCAATGATGCCCTGCCCATACTCATCTTGATTACCTGGTATCAGTCTATTGGACTGGTGTATCCAGACACTAGGACCTAGTGTATTTGATCCCTATACCAAACTGATACAGGACACATCAGGTAGGTACTGCACATGTTAGATTCAACTGGGGCATGTTAAGTGCATAGTGGATTCTGAAATGCCATCCCTGAACAACAGTGCTTCAATATGGCAGCTAACTCTATAGATGCATCTAGGTACATAGGAAGTAGGAAGAGTAGACATCTACTTGTATGGAGGCATTTATGACAAGCTCCATAACTGCTTTTGCAGCCAAAGGAAAAGCTGATTAGTACAACAAAGTCAAGTGAGGACGGGTACCAGTACATAGAGTTTACCCATAGGAATCATGGCAAGACATGGGTTAAGGACTGCTATAAAGAGATCTCTGGATTGGGTGCAGGTTAGCCTGTGCAGTAGCACATCTACATATTGTGTGTTAGAGACAGTTACACAAGTGTGCCCAATTCCATCTCATTTAAAAAGATTTAGTTTTAGAAGGGGCGGGTACTAGATGACTGTATACATAAAGGAGTGTCGGTTGGGTAAAGGGACTAACCAGGTTATGCAATCCTGGACTGAAATTAGTAGCAACAATTTGAATGATTGCAATTCTACAATAGATGTGGAATGTAATTATAAATGACAGTATGGTATTTTACTGGGTACCAGGTATCTGTGAACGAACCAGAAGAGCCCAAACCCATCTACAGGTATGGCAATACCAGCCAGGTATTGACTAGAGTATAGGAGAAGGAGGTAAGAGCAGTCCAAGTTTAGAAATGCATGGTATCAGAGAAATTGGGGACCAGCCTAAGCAAGGTTCTATAAAAACTTTTGTCCTGTAAACCTTCCTAGTATCTAATTGATACTACTAAATAATAAAGATCTGGACCCATAGCCTCACAGATCAGAACCTTAAGCCTGGCACCTTGGGCCAACTTGACAGGGTACCTGGCTAGTGCCACTGCTGTTGTTTCTTAGCCTACACCTTTCATTGAGACTATAAGAGGTAAAAATAGTAATAGTATAGCTGGAAATAATAATGGGGCCATAACATGGTTCGAATGCTAAGAGTGATACCTGTGCTCTTGTTTGTTCTGTTGAACAAACAGGTCTCTGTATCCATGGATGTAAAAAACTGACCCTATAGGTGTATTGCTAGTATAGGATGCCCTAGAACAGGACATTGTTGACATAAAATCACAGTCAACCAAATATTGATAGAATTGACTATATAATACTTGTGATGATTTAATACGACACACGAAGACTAAAGTCAGTACAAGCCAGACGACAGCTCGCACCTACAATACAACATATTTTTGAGTCTGTATTTTACAATTTTATTGAGTCTAGACTTATGTAAACTGAGCTGTGCTGAGCATCTGAGACTTAACCTATACCCATACCCCAAATCAAAAGCTCCACAAATATCCAAATTAGCTTATTTACAACTTGGACCCATTCTGTGCTCTAGAGACAGAGTTTGGGCCGAACTTTGTCTCCACACAGAGTTCGGGCCGAACTCTGCCTCCTAAAAATCAGGACCCTAATTTTTAGGGTTGGCTGATTGCAAGTTGTCCAACGGCCAAATTTTTGAATATTCCAACCAGAATTCTGGCCGAATTCTGCCTACCTGGTATCTATATATCAGAATTCTCTCATTTTCAATTATCCAATCTTCTCTTCTTTTCTCTCTAAGCTCTATACAAGCCATACCCTTCTTCATCTACTAGCCACCAGCTCCGTAAGCCTCAAGTGCTCAGTACTTTTCAGTTAAGAGTTTGTGCAAGAGTTCAAGAAGTCGCTTGGAAAATTTTAGCATCGCCACTGCGATCTTGTAAAGTTGACGTGCTCTTCTGAAGAAAAGGCACGGGTGTAGCTACTGCACAAATAGTGGATTAATCCTGAGCTAGTCTCAGGCCTGGACTAGTCCTCCACGAGGGAAACAAAGTTAAAATCGCTGTGTTTGCGTATGCTTCTTGTCCTTATTTATTTCCGCATTTACTCTGTTACTTTCAGCTTGTGAACGAGTTTATTTCTAATTGGCTATTATTGTTATAAACTCTATCACCCCCCCTCTAGAGTTGCCATCTGTTCTTCAATTGGTATCAGAGCTCTGTTCTCTCAACAGGACTAACACCTAGAGCTGATCCATGGCAACCACACAATCCATGATTTCCAATCACGTTGAAGGGCAGTCCCTCATAGGCCTCCCTATTGATGGAACTAACTACACCTATTGGAAAACAAGGATGAGTTTTTATCTCAAGTCGCTAGACTTCGACCTGTGGACCATCGTCACCGATGGTTTACAAAAAGCCCGCCAGGATATGTTTCAATGGTGATCTCGTGAGAAACATGACAAAATATTTTGACGAGGAGAGAAACAGGCAAGTCTAGACGGAGAGCTATTAATGCCTTATTTTGTGCTATAGATAGGAATGAGTTTAACAGGGTCTCAACATGCACCACCTCTCATGAGTTTAACATGGTCTCAACATGAAGGAACCACCCAAGTCAAGGAATCAAAGATAAGTCGTTTCACTCAAGATATGAGGCTTTCAAGATGAAGCCAAATGAGACGATCACGCAAATGTTCACAAGATTTCTCGACATCATCAATCCTCTATCTTAGCTCGACAAACAATATACAAATCATGAGAAGATTCGCAAGTTACTTAGGGGCTACCAAAGATTTGGAACCTTAAGGTGACAGCCATCATAGAAGAAAATGATCTCACAACTATGTCCATAGAGACTTTGATGGGAAAGCTGATGACTCATGAGCTTGACCTCAAAGACTTCGAAGAGCCTGCTCCTAAGGCTAAGGAGATCGCCCTCAAAGCTCACCGACGAAGGGCTGACCCCAAAGAGACGGATGACAACAACTCAGAAGGTGATGACCAAGCTCTTCTTGTCCGCAACATTAAGAAATTCCTTCGCTTTAACCGAAAAAAGAAGGAACCACAAGAAGATGACGAAGAAGAGCCAATATGCTACGGTTGCAAGAAGACTGGACACATTCGGAAAGACTGTCCATACTTAAAGAAGTGCAACCGTTATGAGAAACCATACAAGAAGGTCACCTCAAAGAAATATGCCAACACAAGTATTTGGCATGAAAACGAAGCTAGTGACTCCGAGGAAGAAAAGGATTCTCCTCAAAATACTGCAAATGTGTGCCTAATGGCTACGTCCGACAAGGTATCAAACGAAAATCTTGATGATTTCACTTTTGATGAACTTGGCGATTCTTTCACCGATTTACTTGATGACCACAAGAAAGTCATTGGTAAATATAAACATGCCAAGGAAAAGATCAAAAGTCATGAAATCAAAATTCAAAGACTCTCATTATTACTTGATAATATTAGAGACACTCCACCTACAGAAGCCACAAATGAGGTGTCTAAGCTTAAATTAAGCCTACATGATGCCGAAGCACGTATTGAAAAACAAACACAAAATCACAGCACTCAACACGGAGCTTGCAGATAAAAAGAGTAGACACAAGATTTCTATTACTAAAATACATGGTTTGAATGCTAAGGTGAATGAACTACAGGCTATCTCTAAGAAATTAGAGATTAGATTGGGAAAACAGGTTGCTCATCCTCAAATTCAATCACATGAGACACACACAAAGCACAACACTACTCATACTAGTCAAATACATCATCCTCCTGCAGCATGCAATCATGCTTTCATGTACACCCACTTTCATAATGTACACAAACCACATGTACGTAGAAATAAATTTCATTCCAATATGACACATAATCACCATGCTACACATAGATACAATCATCACTATGTTGCACATAAACAAATCACCATCATACTGCTTATGGTTTATACATCATCCCTGCAACCACATATAGTCATCATCATGCTCCACATAGATATCATCACCATGATACTCCACACCACTCTATATAGACATCATCAACATGCTCCTAACATAAATAAGAATGCTATTTATACTTATTGTGGATTACATGGACACATCTCACCATAATGTAGAGTTAGAAGATTAGTAGATAGAAATATATATGCATGGTTTTCGAAAACTAACTTTTCAGGACCCTCAAGAACTTAGGTACCAAAGGTCACATCTACTCTTGATGCAGGTGCACCTTTCCTCCTCAACTAAGAGTAAGTGAATTCTCGATAGTGGATGCTTGCGGCATATGACGGGAGACGCAAATCTTTTTGCATCACTATCTGTGAAGAAAGAGGGATATGTATCCTTCGGCAACAACCAAAAGGGTATATTATAGGTAATAATATTATTGGACATCGTCCCTCTTCCGTAATAAAGGATGTCTGCCTAGTGACCGAGTTAAAGCATAACCTGCTCAGCATTAGTCATCTTGCTGACCATGGATATGACATTAACTTTGGACAAGATAAATGCTTTATTTATGATAGGTCAACGGGAGACATCGCTTTTGAAGGGATAAGAGAGGATAATATTTATATTTTCTATCTATCAAGAGATACTAACAGTACAGGTAGATGCCTATATGCTCACAAGGATGAAAGATTACTGTGGCACCAGCGTCTTGGTCATGCCAATATGGATACTATATCCAGGCTATCGACTAAGAAGCTAGTTAGAGGCTTGCCCGACATCACATTCAAAAAGGATACAATATGTGTCGAATGTGAATTGAATAAGGCAACCAAGTCCTTATTTCATTCCATAAACTCTGTAAGTACTACGACCCTTGCAATTACTTCATATGGATCTATTTGGCCCTAGTAGAGTAGCCAGTCTTGGTGGAAAACTCTACGCTTTTGTTATAGTTGATGACTTTTCTAGATTTACTTGGGTTTTCTTTATTGCAAATAAAAGTGATGCTATTTCAGTTTTCAAGATTTTTGTTAAGAAAGTTCAAAACAAAAAAGGCTACATGATTACTCGATTTTGAAGTGATCATGGAGGCGAATTCGAAAATACTAATTTTGAAAAGTTTTGTGATTCAAATGGTTTTGATCATGAGTTTTCTTGTCCAAGAACTCCTCAACAAAATGGTGTTGTGGAGCGGAAGAATAGGACTCTTGGCGATATGGCTAGAGTCATGTTGAATAAGTTTTCACTTCCGAAATACTTTTGGGCTGAAGCTGTCAGCACAGCATTCCATATTTTGAATAGGGTGCTTATTCATCCTATTACGAAGAAAACACCCTATGAGCTTTGGTTTGGAAGAACCCCAAATATTTCTTATTTTAGAGTTTTTGGTTGTAGATGTTTTATCCTTAACACCAAAGACAACTTAGGCAAATTTGATGCCAAAGCTGACGATGGTATATTCCTTGGCTATGCTGCCAAGAGTAAGGGATATAGCGTATTTAACAAACGTTCATTAATTGTGGAGGAGTCTACCAATGTGACTTTTGATAAGGATAACAGTGCAGCAGCTACTCTTGATGATGATGTTGAACCATCAACTTCTACTCCAATGAATACCACCGCCGAAACCAATTCTCTGGAGGGCTTGCCAAAGAAATTCTCTTTCAAGACGTCATATCTAGAAAATTTGGTAATCGGTGAGGTTTCACGCGAAGTAACTACAAGATCATCATTAAGAGACTCCATTGCTAGTACTGCCTTTATTTCACAAATTGAGCCAAAAAACATTTTAGAAGCTTTTAATGATGAATTTTGGATTTCTGCCATGCAAGAGGAACTCAACCAATTTGAGAGGAGCGAAGTATGGGAACTCGTTCCTAGACCGGCAAATCACTCAATTATTGGTACCAAATGGGTTTTTAGAAACAAAGTAAATGAAGATGGTTCAGTTACATGCAACAAAGCTCGTCTAGTAGCTCAAGGATACAACCAAGAGGAAGGTATCGACTACGATGAGACATATGCTCCTGTTGCAAGATTAGAATCCATTCAGATGCTTTGCGCATTTGCTAATTTTCAAAATTTTAAATTATTTCAAATGGATGTTAAAAGTGCTTTCTTGAATGGATTTATTAAGGAGGAAGTTTATGTAAAACAACCTCCTGGTTTTGAAAATCACAAATTTCTCGACCATGTTTTCAAGCTGAAGAAAGCGCTATATGGCCTCAAACAAGCCCCCAGAGCTTGGCATGAACGACTAAGCAATTTCTTGCTTGAAAAAAGTTTTTCAAAAGGGAAAATTGACACCACACTTTTTATAAAATCTTTCAAAGACACTATTCTCCGTACAAATATACGTTGATTATATTATATTTGGTTCTATTGATGAAACTCTCTGTCAAGATTTTGCCAAGTGTATGCAGACCAAGTTTGAGATGAGCATGATAGGGGAGCTCAACTACTTTCTTGGACTACAAGTCAAACAAAATCAAATGGAACTTTCATTTGTCAGTCAAAGTATACAAAGGACATGCTAAAGAAATTCGACCCTGACAACGTCAAACCTATCAGCACTCCAATAGCTACTACAACTAAACTAGAACCAGATGAAAGCGGCAAACCTGTGGATCAATGTAAGTATCGAGGTATGATAGGCAGTCTACTTTATTTAACTGCTGGTCGCCCTGATATTATGTTTAGCGTTTGCCTGTGTGCTAGATATCAAGCTAATCCTAAGGAATCACACATGACCGCTGTTAAGCGTATCTTTCGATACCTTAAGGGTACAGTTACAGTGAGCCTATGGTATCCCAAATCAACATCATTTGACCTTATTGGTTACTCTGATGCTGATTTTGCCGGATGCAAGGTAGACCGTAAAAGTACAAGTGGCACGTATCATTTATTAGGAAAGGCTCTAGTCTCTTGGTTTAGCAAGAAGCCGAATTCTGTCGCACTATCCACAACAGAAACTGAATACATCGCAGCCGGGCGTTGTTGTGCACAAATTCTGTGGATGAAGCAAACCCTTGAAGACTACAACTTATCTTTTATGTACATTCCAATCTTTTGTGACAACACTAGTGCTATAAATCTCACTAAGAACCCCATATGTCACTCACTCACGAAGCACATTGAAATGCGTCACCACTTTTTGCGTGATCATCAGCAAAATGGCACTATTAACTTAGAATTTATTGACACCGATCATCAGCTAGCAGATTTCTTTACCAAATCTCTATCCGAAGAGCATTTCAATTTTTTCTGTCGTGAACTTAGAATTTTGGATGAAGCTGTTATTTATTAAAATAACCTGCATAAATATCGAGTATGTCTTGATTCTTTATGATGAAATTGCTATGGGTACAAGCCAAAAGGGTCCTTCTGATAATAAGGCGTAAAAGCCTAAGCGACACGGTGCACTAGTCCTCAGGACTACCGCTAGCTGGGATCCGGCCCCTGCAGTTAACCCATGGTAGCTTCAAAAGATTGAATTATGGCATAATTCCTTATTTATTACATGGTTTATTTTTCATTTATCACATGCTAAAATACAGATTTTCCAACTTCACTTTCATTATGCGTTGATTTTTTTCTTTTTCTCAATTTTGTACATGTATTATATTCTTTTGTTCTCTCTCACCTATTCAATATTTTTTCAGCCTGATTTCTGTTCTGGTTCCAGAAACCAGAATTCGGGCCGAACTCTGCCTTACCTAGAGTTTGGGCCGAATTCGGCTTGGCAATTCCAGAACCAGGAGCAGGCTCAGCCGCTGATCAAAATATGATCCAATGGTCCACATTTGCTCCGACCATTTGAACCCTTACACAAATATTCGGGTTCCCCTCTTCTCTCTCCTCCATTGCCACCTTCTAAACTTCTTTAAACTATTTTTCTCCAAACCCTAACCCTAGTTCTTCCTTCCTAGAGCATAACTCTTCTCAAAACTCAAGGAGAAGGTCTCTCTCACTATTCTCCTTCATCTTTCATCATGCTCCGTGATCGATTCACTTTAGAGGATGATCGCTGGACTCAACCTGACTACCGGACCACCCTGCAGATATGTGCCATCAGCAACTCACTGCATGACATTCGGTACTCCATGTCCCGGCATCCTTCTATGCCTATTCCTATGGAGCGGGACCCTGCTCGCGATGGATATCGTATCGATGACCTTTGTGTTATCCGTTACTTAGATCCGGATGCGGCCTTCGTGGACCCTCGTCGTTCCTTCACTGATCCATCTGACGATGCTGGGCCTTCACGAGCTCGATGATGGATATGGATTTCTACTTGCTGCTGCTACTGAGGATCGTAGTTTATGTTTTCTATATTTTGGATTTTAGTTGATGTAGTTGCTTTTATGTACTTTGATTGTAGTAGACTTATTTCTTATTTGTGACTCTTGAGACATTCGGTAGTTTTATCAGTTTCTATGCACTATTATCTATTATCTTTTAGTATGCTTGCCAGTTATTATTTTATATGATTTTTTGATAAATGCCAAATGGGGAGAAATATTTGCTTTGCTATCATTATGTATATGTGTTTTGGAAAAAGAATGGACAACAGAAACATAGCATTATTTACGGGGGAGCTATTGCTAGCTCGGCACTGATTACGGGAGAGCTACGCCATTGCTCTTAAATGTGTCCAGGTATGAATATTGAATATATAAATTATTTTGTCAATTATCAATATCGGGGAGATTGTTGACACAAAATCACAGTCAACCAAATATTGATAGAATTGACTATATGATACTTGTGATGATTCAATACGACACATGAAGACTAAAGTCAGTACAAGCCAGACGACAGCTCGCACCTGTAATACAACATATTTTTGAGTCTGTATTTTACAATTTTATTGAGTCTAAACTTATGTAAACTGAGCTGTGCTGAGCATCTGAGACTTAACCTATACCCATACCCCAAATCAAAAGCTCCACAAATATCCAAATTAGCCCATTTACAACTTGAACCCATTCTGTGCTCTGGAGATAGAGTTCGGGCCAAACTCTGCCTCCACACAGAGTTCGGGCCGAACTCTGTCTCCTAAAAATTAGGACCCTAATTTTTAGGGTTGGCTGGTTGCAAGTTGTCCAACGGCCAAATTTTTGAATATTCTAACCAGAATTCTGGCCGAATTCTGCCTACCTGGTATCCTATAAATAGGCCATGAATTCTCTCATTTTCAATTATCCAATCTTCTCTTCTCTTCTCTCTAAAGCTCTATACAAGCCATACCCTTCTTCATCTACTGGCCACAAGCTCCCTAAGCCTCAAGTGCTCAGTACTTTTCAGTTAGGAGTTTGTGCAAGAGTTCAAGAAGTCGTTTGGAAAATTTCAAGCATCGCCACTGCGATCTTTGTAAGAAGTTGACGTGCTCTTCTGAAGAAAAGGCACGGGGTGTAACTACTATTTCACAAATAGTGGATTTAATCCTGAGCTAGAGTTCTTAGGCCTAGACTAGTCCTCCGCGAGGGAAACCGGGTTAAAAATTGGCTGTTTGCATATACTTTCTTGCTCCTTATTTATTTTCGTATTTACTCTGATTACTTTCAGCTTGTGAAAGAGTTTAATTTTTTAATTGGCTATTATGGTTATAAACTCTATTCACCCCCTCTAGAGTTGCCATCTGTTCTTCAGACATGGGGAGAATCAAAGAGAAATCAAGTAGGAAATTGTGTCAAGGGAGGGAACCATAACCTAATTAGCTATCTAGGCATGTATAAGGATAAAGTTCAACCTATCAAAGGGGTAAGAGTTATACCATTCCAATTAGGAATTCCATAAGAGCCTTTGCAGGTTAAAACCAAATAAGTAAGTTTATATTCATTTTTGTTATAATTATTGACAACATTTTATTAAAATAGGTTACTTGGATTAAGGTACGGACTTGACCCATACCAGCAACTCAGGACCACAGGCAAGTATACCTTAGCTTTCGTTAACAGCTTTATTTACATGCTTATTTGCTTTCATTATTCAGTTGATTGCTGACATGTGCTTCATTATTGCTCACATTTAGCCTTGTAGCTTTATTGGACATGCTTTTCACTTGTACTGGTTTGAGTTGTATCGTAGGACGATCACGTTATAAATTGAACTGCTTTTTTCCTTATTTTGATTGTTTATAACCTGCGAGTCCACATACGGGGCGAGGGTTGATCGTTTGTACCTGCGAGTCCACACATGGGGCGAGGGTGACTTGTCTTGATACTGACTTGTGAGTCCACATTCGGGGCGAGGGTTTGGTATTCCATTGATCTCTTGTTTACTTGTTTTCCAGCAGTTCATTTATACGTAGTTGTTCGTACTTTCATGTCTCGTGATTGTTTAGTTTTTCCTGTTTATATCCTGAATTTCTTTCATGCATGATAAACTGTTAGAATGGCTTGTATTTTATGTATCTTGCTAATCCTCTGAGGACCTGATAATCTCTTCAGGTTTAGTCGAGTATTGAGCCAGGTGCACGCGCGCAGGTTTGAGCCAGCCTTGGACCCCGGTACCACTGCAGACGAGGGTACTTTGATGATTAGTAGTTTTGACTCAGTTATTTCCATTTAATGTACTTTTATTCCATCTATTGGTAGTAGATTTGTGTCCACCAGACGTGACTTAGATACTCGATAAACTTGAATTCATATTATTATTTATCATTCAGTTTCATTTGAGTTATTTGATTGTATCTTCGTTCCGGGGATGAGTTCTGGGGATGAGATATAGATTGCCCCGAATGTTCTAGATTCTTGTGATAGATGTATATGCTAGACAACGTTCTATCGCTGATACTGTGGCGTAGGCTGTACTTGGACACGTCTCGTATCCGAAAAGCGGGTGAGGGTCATGACAGCTGGCCTCCGGGCATTTCGCCACCCCCTCGGGCGCCGTCGGCGTAGCCCCCCCTCTCCGTTGGCCGCGAGGCGTCGATGGTGTTCAGGACTCGTACAACATTCTTTCCCGTGCGTACCGTACTATTTCAAATTCGAAAGAGGTTGCGGTTCCCCTTTCCTCCCCTCGGGATCCGAGGAGGCGACGCCATGCGCCCGCGTCCTACCGGACGGAGCATGCACCCTCATAGAGCCTCCGGCCCTTGCGCCCCCCTACTGGCCTCGGCTCCACAGCCGGCCAGGTTTATGCGCCCTCTTCCATGGGTTTGGCGCTTCCAGGACCGGCGTCCGCCTCCTATGTGCCCGCTGTGCGGGCCGAGGGCTATGCGCCTAACGCACCTCATTCTTATGCGCCTCTCTCAGGATTCGGCTCCGTCCGCCCTATGCACCTCAGCCCTTCTTGCGCCTAGCCTCTCCGTTCCCCCCGGCTCAGCCCCCCCGTCTCTGCCTCTCCCGACAGGAGATCTTCCGATCATAGGTAGGCCCCGATGGCGCATGCGGGGGTCATCGATCCTCATGCGCCTTTCGCGTTGGGCGCATACGCCAGCACAGTAACCCCCCTAAATCCTTCCGGAGGGAGTGGATTCTCTACAGTGGGCATGGTTTCGTAGAGGGACATGACTGGAGCTCCTCCCCCCCACTTCAGGCACCCCCCTCCTCCTGCAGCAGTGTCTCCCCCTGCGCAGGTCGCTAGACCCTCAAAGCCGGTTTCATTTGTGGACGCCTTAAGGCCAGACCGCATTAACCCCCTGGACCCCCAGCTCGAGGCGGTCCAGCTCTGCGATATCGATTTTCAAGCCCCAGCTGTTGGCCAGGCCATACAGATCCCCTTCTCCTCAGAAGAGATTTCATCTCTCGCCAGCAGCTTCACGAAGACCTTTGTCTTGAAGTTCAAGGCGGGTTGCCCGAAGCTTACCGTTGTTCAAGAGGCCGTCGCCGGTTGGGGGGTCGTTTCGACTTTCTGGGTGGCTCAACCCAAAATACTGTTTCCTCCACCTCTCCTCTGCAGAAGACCACACTGTTTTTTGGGCTAAAGGCACCACAACCGTTGGAGCACACAGAGTGAAAATCGTTAAATGGTTTCCAATTTTGACCCGAAGGTCGACTCGACCATAATATCGGCATGGATCACACTCCCCAACCTACCTTTAGTCTGCTTTGCCCTACTGGCTCTCAAAAGAATAGCCAGCTCCTTTGGAACCCTAGTGGCCATAGCAGAAGAAACTCGAAACCTCTACAAAGGAAATTTTAGCCAGATATGTGTGGAACTGGATCTGACCTCAGACCCTTCCGATCATATTGAGCTCCAACTCGGGGACAGATCTCACTTGCAGAAGCTGGAGTATGACAGCAACATTATTTTCTGCGAGCACTGCCAACTGAGAGGACACCTCACAAGGAAATGTTATAAAGCCCACCAGGAACTGAAAAAACCAGACACCCACAAGACATCCCGTCAAGAAGGCACAAGTCTAACCTTCAGAACCCATCTACCAGCCGAGACATCCATCCCCAGCCCACCAAGGCCATTGTCCCCTTCCACTCCAAATCCTCTGAGGATTCAGAATCTAATGCCCCAGAGGACATTCACCTATACAACTCCTTCGGCATTCTCGCCCTTCAAGAAGATCCGCCCTCGGAGGATAGTAAAGGAAGTTCAAGAAATCAACCAAATGGCGAGGGCTCTGCTAGGAGGCCGAGTACGGAGTCCAAGGATCCTTCAGAGGTATATCTCCACCCTTAGAGGACATCCTCGCCATATTGTACGCAGACTCAGCCAACAGGATTCTACTAGCTAAGGAAGCAGTCTTTCTCGACCCCACAAACCCCCTCTGCGGGCTGAACACAATGGAGAGAGGCACCGAGCCAACAGCACACGGACAAGGCAAGGACACGACAGACCAAACGGCTTCCACCGGAAAGATCATAAAAAACCCATCAACAAAAAGAAAAAACAGGCCAAAAAGCCCACGGCCATGACCACCCGATCAGCCGCAAAGCTACACAACCCCCACCCCACTCCTCACCATGCTTAACATCCTGTCGTGGAATGTGCGTAGGCTTGCCAACAAACCCACCATTAACAGACTCAGCCTCAAGAAAATACATCGAATTGACATCTTAGTCATCATAGAACCAAAAATCCTTCAAAAAAACTCAAAGCTCTCAACCCACGCTCGGGTTCCCGGCAGCGGTAGCAGGGTGCAACGACATCTGGATATTCTTCGGCAACGGCATCAATTTTGGACCCATCCATGACTCTAGACAGGCGCTCTCTTGCTCGATAGAGCACCCTACTCTTAAGTGTCGATCCCTTATATCCGCTGTGCACGACAGTTGTGACCTACAAGAATGCAAGGCACTTTGGGACACGCTGTCGGACACACCCAGCAGAATAGCAACTTACCGTGGTTATGCGTTGGAGACTTCAACACTATTTTTCATAGAGAGAAGAAGTCAGGCAGTCGCCCCCCTCACCAGTCGGCTATGAACGACTTCAACAATTTTATTTTCAACACCCACATGACCACTCTACCTTTTTTAGGTAACGAGTTCACTTGGTGCAACATGCAGGAGGGTGCCAGACGTCAGTATTCTCGTCTGGATAGAGCTCTGGTCAACAATCGCTGGTCCAGCTCGAACCTCATCTCCAACCTATCCCACCTCAACTCCACTGAATCGGATCACGCTCCCTTTCTCATAGAGATTAGCAGCAATACCCTCCCAATCAAGAAAGCATTCCGGTTCTAGGACTTCGGAAGCTTCCACCCACAATTCAGGAACATCGTTGCGACCAGTTGGAGAGCGTCCTCAAAACATGACCCCCTATTTAGGGTTGCCGCCAAGCTCAAAGCCACAAAGAGAGCACTGGCGATCTGGAGCAAGAACGCCTTTGGCAACATTTTTCAGGAAATCAAGAAGGCGGAGGACGACGAGACCCAGACGGAGGTTATGTTTGCCTCGAACAGATCGCAGGAGCACCGAGCCACGCTTAACCTCACCCCACATCAAATCCCGGCTCAAGGTTGAGACAGAATTCTTGAAGCAGAAAGCCAGGCTGACTTAGGACTCTGAGGGAGACAGAAATTCGGCTTTCTTCCACTCCTGTGTTAGAGGTTTGTCACGACCCGTACCAACTTTTTGGACGCGAGAGCGTGAGTAAGCCAGCTACGCATCAAGCAGACTCCAGCCGACTCGAATACGTAAATGCTATCATGGCTAGGGTAAGTTGCCAAATCATGGCAAACAATATATCTCAATCCGCAATAAGAATAATAAATATGAATGAACACTATGGGTCGTGGTCTGCAGCCCATTAGCATAAATGTCCGATATGACTCTAAAGGAAATAACAAGAGTCTAAAACAGAATCAAAAAACATGATATCTCATGATAAGGTATGAAAGCACGAGCGAATAATAAATACGATAACGATACCAGAATCACGCAAGCACATCATCACATCTGTCCTCCAGAACCACTAGCTAACTCCATGCAATCGCTAAACCTGAAGAGGTCATCAGGTCCTCAGAGGACATAGCAAGATACATAATATACATGCCTATCTAACAGTTTTATCATACGCAAGGAAATAAACAAGAAAACAAGAACACGATAAATGACTACGAACACGAACACGAACACGAACACGAACACGAACATGAACAACTACGCGTAAATGAACTACCGAGCGAACAATGAACACGAGATCAATGGAAGAACCAAACCCTCATCCCGAGTGTGGACTCACGGGTTTGAACTAATCACTAACCCTTGTCCCGAGTATGGACTCTCTGGTTAGTGCTAACCCTCGTTCCGAGTGTGGACTCTCTGGTTAGTTCACGGCAAGGCACCCTCATCCCGAGTGTGGACTCTCTGGTGTAAGTATAACATCCTCGACCCGAGTGCGGACTCTCTGATGTAAACACCCTTGTCCCGAGTGTGGACTCTCTGGTGCAAGTCAAGTCAACACCCTCGTCCCGAGTGTGGACTCTCTGGTGCGAATAATCGACATTCTCGTCCCGAGTGTGGACTCACGGATGCAACAGATCAAGAAAAACACCCTCGTCCCGAGTGTGGACTCTCTGGTGCCAAGGAAACAATTTTAAAAGATTTAGCAGTTCAATTACACGTACTCATTCTATGACACGACTCAAGCAAGGTACTGACAAGAAACTCCAAGTGTGAACCACAAGACCAAACATGAACACGGCTATATACGATGAAAACAACTCAAATAATATAATACGAAAAGCATATGTCCATAAACAACCAAAATTGGAAAATGAAATACAATGCATGTAAATAAAACTGTAGAGGGAGGCAAGGCATACTTGCCTGAAATTTGTCCAATTCGTACTGAGATTGCAGGTAATGAAGTCGTATCCAATCCTAGGCACATGCTACCATTTGTCAAGGAATCTGTCATGACCCGTTATCCAAATTGTTGGACTGGGCCGAGTCATGTCCAGCCTGCATTTGGGATAAAATACAGTAAGCTGTTCTAGAGATAACAAGATAAGACTAAATGTGCTAACAGTTCTATAAGTGAATAAAAGTCATAAATGCTCCAAACACAAAAGTCGTCTCATATAGTAAAATATCCAAGTACAAGTCTGAAATGTAAAACTGGATACATATCCAGTTACAAAACACGTAGTCTAATACATGACAACACTAAGTATGCCAAACAGATAAGCAAACTAGACGAGTCTCCCCGCAGGAACATCCTCGTAAAGCAAAGCCGGGTCCTCGGTAGTATCTCCATAATTTGTGTCGCAGAGTAACTCCTCCTCAGTAAGGATACCTACAACGTTATCCTGTCAGGATGGGAGCAAGTACTGATTCTAGCAAACTAAATATACGAAGCATGAACAAGAATGTAATAAACTGGAATCATGGCATATCATGGTTTAGTTGGTTATTTTTAGAAATAACAACATGTAGTTTAAAAGTTTAAAACCATAGCATGTACGTGAATCGGTCAATAGGTGTATAGGATGTACAGCGGTACATATCAAGTTTTTTTGGTGTGCACAAACGTGCACGAATGGCATCGGTGTATATCCATACACAAACGCGAGATCAGAACATACAGCAAGGTCACATATAGAATGTCACCGAGCGCGGTAAATACATACGGAGAAGGGGGTCATGTTCACGTATAATACTAACAGTTTCCCCTAAACTCGTTATTTAAACATGTGAGAGATATGAGATACTGTCTAAACATGGTAGAGACTAAAAGTAATACAACATGTAAAGTTCTAACTTGCTACCCCAAGGATCAGCATTTAACATGGTTGGTAAATTACAGTTTATTGTTATAGTATGTAAAGTTTGTAGAAAGTACTTGCCTCTAGCAAAGCAAAGCAAGCTGCGATAAAAGTGCTATAGATGTCTGGTAACTCGTCACTGTAGAAATAAATGCATAAACTTAGTTTTTATACTAAGCTAAAACACTAAGACACTAATTTGTGAAACACGACTTGTGACTGGGCACCTAGCCAAAATGACTTTGGCATAGGAGACCAATGTTGGGTGACATACTACTTTAACTAACTTTCCAGGGTCTTTACACTAGTGAAGGGTGAGGTTTAATACGGCTAAAACTCAAAATAACACAAAAGTTACAAGTCGTAATTAATCAATAAATAAATCAAATGATCATTATGTTTTAACAATTTTTGAGATATACAAAAAGCTTAATTTTACATAAAATAAAGTACCAAAACGATCCTTGTTAATTATAGAAATTTATTATAATTTTTATGGAATTTATTAACCAGTACAAGTATTTTATAAAAATCAGTTTTCCTAAGTATACAGAAAATAAGTTTTGGTTTCATATGCCAAACTAGTGGCAAAACTGTAATTTAAATACTATAATAATTGTACTAAATTAGCTAAATTAACATAATATCTAAATACTATTTTTTCTAGAATTTTAACAGTACTTTAAGTATTTTAGAAATCCAAAAACAGCATTGCACACAATTGAAATTAAATAATTAATTATCTGCGTATTTTGTCCATGTATATATTTGAACCAAAGTTCAAATACAGGACCCAAGGTCATGAATCAAGTCCAATATGACTTGTACAGGTCTTGAATATATGAAAACACATTTGGGCCAAAAAACCCATGCTAGGCTTGGACACCAAATGGTTGCAGTAATTTAAATATACTAAAATACAAATTGATAAAAAGTGCAAAATAAATATTAATATTTTAATAAGGTAAAATTATACATAGTGGATATATACATACATATGCTAAAATACATACATATATATATATATATATATATATATATATATATATATATATATAATATATATAATATATATGTATATAATACAAATATTGTATACATATATAATAGTATATATATATATATATATACATATGAAATATGTACATATATCATATATGTATATAAATACAAATATATATATAATAAATTTACTAAATATAAATATATATATATATAATATATATATATATATATATGTAAAAACTGCATATATACAGTATATACATATATGTATACAAATATATAATAATATATATATATATATATATATATATATATATATATAATATATATATAAATATATATATATATATATATATTTTTTATATAATATTATATACATAAAAACAAAAGAAAACAAAAAGAAAAGAAACAACAGAACACAGCAAAGGGGGGCTCGAACTCGGGCTGGGGAAGGGGCGCACTTATTACTGCAGCCGCTGGCCAGTGGGCCAACTTGGCCTAATTGTTAGGATTAGACTTAGGTTAGTTTTATTTAGGTCTTTGAATTAATTATACATAAAAAAATAATAATCCTGTGTCCTGACAGTTAGGGACACAGGAGTCCGTACGTCCGTGCTATGCACGACACGTACGAAATAATTCGGCCATGTCCAAGCTTACCCAAAGATTGCATGTGTCCTGGCGAGTTACCCACGTGAATTCGAGACACAAACACGACACGAAAATAGTACTGACACGTACGTGTCCGAAGTCGGGCTGCTGTCAGGGTGGCGACTGGGCGGAGGTGACGCCGTGGTCAGGGCGCTCGTGGCGCTGCGGTCGTCTCGCCGTGGCGTGTCGGATGATGTCGGTTGTGGGCGGTGGATGTCGACGGTGGGGCTGGAGGAAGTAGATGGCCGGAGTTAGGGTTACGACTAGGGTTTTTGGGGAAGAAATGGGGCTGGGGGCACCAATGGTGGTCGGGGAGAGTGGTGGTCGACTGAGGGGAGTGAGGGGGGCTTAAATAGGGGGGTTGAGTCGGTCGGGGGGTGTGCGCTGGCCGAAAATGGCTGGGGCAGCCGGGTCGTCGTCGTCGGGCAGGGAGTGGGTAGGGAATTTAGCACTAGGGTCCCTAGGTTTTAGGAAATTACATAATGGTCCTAGCAGTGCCTAAGTACAAATACAAATTTGCACTCCACACTTAAAAACAATTTATAAATTACAAACTGATATATTAACAATTCTAATTATTATAAACTACAATTAAAACAATTTGATAAATTACAAAATATATTAAAATAATTCTAAAAATTACAAAATGATATTAAAACATTTTAAAAAATTACAAATTGATATTTTAGTATATAAAACTCATTTAAAATTCATTTAAAAATTCTAGAAAAATTCCTAAAAATTATAATAAATATTTTAAGGCTAAAAATGACATTAATAATTAATTAACACTAATTAAATAATTTTTGAAAAATAGGGGCTTACAAGTCTTCCCTCCTTGAAAAATTTCGTCCTCGAAATTCACAAGGATTGAAGACCCTACAATATTCTAACATAGCAAGCAATGCAACAAAATGACTAAGGCTATGATCGAAACTAACCTCTAAGGTATCAATCGAGAACGGGTGGTTCCCTCACAGCGGTTAGATCGAACAAGTAAGGGTATCTCTCCCTCATGCCCGACTCCCTCTCCCAAGTAGATTCACCTGGAGAGTGACAGCTCCAAGCTACTCGTACTAAGGGTATAACCTTGTTCCTCAGCCTCTTCTCTCTCCTGTCTAATATCTCCATTGGCTGCTCAGAAATTGTAAGGCTCGGTCCGACCTCCAACTCTGAATGATCTAGCACATGACTAGGGTCTGGAACATATCTCCTCAGCTGAGATACGTGAAAGACATCGTGAACTCCTGCTAGGTTGGGTGAAAGTGCAACCCTGTAAGCTACCTCTCCAATCCTGCCAAGTATCTCGAACGGCCCGATGTATCTGGGGCTTAGCTTCTCTCATCGTTCGAACTGTATCATCCCTCTAGTAGGTGATATCTTCACTAGCACCATATCACCGTCTGCGAACTCCATCGGTCTGCGACCAGCATCAGTCCAGTGTTTCTGCCTATCCTGAGCTACTCTGAGCCTGTCTCTGATCATCCCGACTTTCTCTGCTGCATCCGTGATCATCTCTGGCCCAAGCATAACTCTGTCTTCGACATCATCCCAAAAGAGCGGTGTGCAGCATCGTCGTCCATAAAGCGCCTCGAAAGGAGACATACCGATACTGGCTTGGTAGCTATTGTTGTATAAAAACTCTAAAAAGTGCAGATGGCTCTCCCATGATCCTCCGAAGTCCAGTACGCAGGTCCTCAGCATATCCTCCAGTGTCTGTATCGTCCTCTCGGACTGCCCATCTGTCTGCAGGTGGTACGCCGTACTGAACTTGAGCCTACTGCCCAACTCCTCCTGCAAGCTCCTCCAGTAGTGGGATGTGAATCTGCTGTCTCTGTCCGACACGATGCTCACCGGCACTCCGTGTAGGCGAACTATCTGCTACATGTATAGCTCTGCCAACTTCTCGGTGGAAAGTCCCACCTTGAAGGCTATGAAGTACGCACACTTCGTCAGCCTGTCCACGATGACCCAAATGGCATCCTTCCCTCCTTGGGAACGAGAAAGCCCTGAGACGAAGTCCATCGTAATATGTTTCCACTTCCACTCGGGAATGGGTAACGGCTGCAACAAACTAGCTGGCCTCTGGCGCCCCGCCTTGACCTGCTGGCAAACTAGGCATCTCGAGATGAAACGTGATACATCCCTCTTCATCCCGTGCCACCAAAGATGTTCCCGCAAGTCATGGTACATCTTGTTAGGACCAGGGTGAATAGAATATCTCGATCACTGCGCCTCCTGTAAGATTGCCTCTACCAGCTCTCTCTTTGGCACGCACAATCGGCTGCCATGCCTCAAGGATCCATCCTCTGCTATAGTAAAGTCATCCAGCAATCCTGCTAACGCCTGGGCTCGAAGTCTGCGAATGCTCTCATCTGTAGACTGTGCCTCCCTGATCTGCTCCATCAAACCTGACTGGATGTCAAGCGCCATCTTCTATATCACTGATCCTGGCCGAACTAGCTCGATACCGAGCTTCTCCAGATCCTTCCGCAAATGTCGATCAATCATCAGGTAACATGCCATCGGATGCCTGCTCAGCGCATCCGCCACCACATTTGCCTTCCCGGGGTAATACTGTAAATCGATGTCGAAGTCTTTCATCAACTCCAACCATCGTCTTTACCTCATGTTCAGCTATTTTTGCGTAAACACATACTTCAAGCTTTTGTGGTCAGTAAAGATTTCCACACGCTCTCCGTATAAGTAATATTTCCATAATTTGAGTACAAAGATCACCGCAGCTAACTCTAGGTCATGGGTAGGATAATTTCGCTCATGAGTCCGTAATTGTCTAGATGCATAAGCAATCACTTTCCCATGTTGCGGTAGGACACATCCTAGCCCCTTCCCAGAAGCATCGTTGTATATGGTGAAACCTCCAGAACCTGAAGGTAATGTCAGAACTGGAGCGGTCGTCAGCCTCCTCTTCAGCTCCTCAAATGCTGCCTGGCAGTCCTCTGACCAAATGTACTCTGCGTCCTTCCGCGTCAGCTTCGTCATGGGTTCAGCTATCCTAGCAAAGTCCTGGACGAACTTTCTATAATAGCCTGCTAAATCCAGAAAGCTCCTGATCTCTGAAACTGACGTCGAAGCCTTCCATATCTCAACTACAGCAATCTTCCTGGGATCCACCGAGATTCCATCTCCAGTGACTACATGGCCGAGAAACTCCACTCGGTCTAAAAAGAACTCGCACTTCGACAATTTGGCAAACAATCTCTCCTGCCTCAGAATCCCCAAAACTATCCGCAAGTGCTCTGCATGCTCCTCCGACGTCTTCGAGTATATCAGGATGTCGTCGATAAACACTACGACGAACTTATCCAGATACTGGTGAAATGTCTTATTTATCAGATTCATAAAGACAGCTGGCGCATTTGTGAGACCAAATGGCATCACCAGAAACTCGTACTGCCCGTACTTCGTATTGAACGCCGTCTTCTGGATGTCTGCTGCCCTAACCTTCACCTGGTGGTACCCGGATCTCAAGTCTATCCTGAAAAACACCTTCGTCCCACTCAACTGGTCGAACAAATCATCTATCCTGGGCAAAGGATATTTGTTCTCGATGGTGATGGCATTCAAGGCCCGGTAGTCAATACATAACCGGACTGTACCATCCTTCTTAGACACAAAGAGCACTGGCGCTCCCCATGGAGAAGCACTGGATCGAATGAAACTCTTTTTCAACAGGTCATCAATCTGCTCTTTCATCTCTACGGCCTCCTTGGAATTCACTCTATAGCAAGCCCGGGATACTGGTGATGAACCCGGCACTAAATCTATGGTGAACTCCACGTATCTGTCAGGCGGAAGCCCTGGAAGATCCTCTGGGAATACATCCATAAACTCCCTAATGATAGAGTGTGGCGGTGCTACGTCCCCAACTGTCGTACAACAGTTCGGCTCTAGGCTGATCTCCTGCCCTGTCCTCCTGACACTGAATGGTGCTGTGCCTGGGGACTGAACAAAAACTACCATCATGACAATCTATAGATGCATAGGCATAGCTAAGCCAGTCCATCCCTAATATGATATTATAACCGGGGAGTGGCTCACAGAGAATGGTCCCCTGAACTCTCTCCTGGCTATAAAAAGAACATCTATAGATAGCTCTAATAGGCACTGGTCCTCCTCCCGTCATCACTCTACTAATCTCCGCAGTAGGTGTAGCTACTAGATGGTGTTTATGCATAAACTCTAATGATAGGAAGCTATGAGATGCACCCGAATCAAACAAACATAGCGCTAGAAAAGTATGCAAACAAACATGACCTGTGATGACGTCAGCCAAGTAATCTGGCTTCGAAACCTACTCTGGCTCAAGAGCTAGACTATAAACCTTCCACTGAGGTCCCTTCTGCTGCTGCAGATGCTGCCCAAACCTCTGCTGCTGGGTCGGGAGTGGTCCTCTAGTCTTCGCTACTGGGCACTCTCGAAGCTGACCCACAAGCCAAACACTGACCCAACCTCTTCTTACAGACAAAAGAGTGGCCTGGCCTCTTGCAGTATACACACAAAGCTCTCTTCTGCAGCTGCTGCTATCGGGGTCCCTGGGCTCTAACTGGCGGGGTCGGGTGATGTGAAGTAGGGGGATGGTAAGTCTGCTGGGACGGCGTCGGTGCTCTCTGCTGGAAAGCCTGACGCTTGGACGGTCCCTCATGATGTACAGAAGCCGGCCTCTTGCATGACAGAAGATGCTCCTCGATGCTTCGGGCTAACTCTATGCTCTGGTAGTAGTCAGTCGTACCATTCTCCACTTTAAGAATGCCGATGTCTGGAACTAGACCATGGCAAAACCTACTGGTCATCTCCTCTAGATCTATAACCAGACTAGGAGCGAAACGGCTCAGGCGACTAAACTCTGCCGCATACTCTCAACAGAACGGTTCCCCTGCTGGATGTTCTGGAATCGTAGCCCCATGGCTACTCTAGCAGTGGTCGAGAAGAATTCTTCTTGAACTGGGTCTTGAACTGATCCCAAGTCTCTCCCTCTCGCAAACAACGGCTCATTCCGGAACCAGACTCCTGCCAAGTCTATCAGCAAAAATTATGTTGCCTCGTCCTGGAGGTCACCCGGCATCCTAACTCCACGGAGCTTCCCTCTACCGAGTCTAGCCAGTCATCTGCTACTACAATGCCCTCAGTCCCTGAGAACTCCTTGGGATTCAGACCCATGAAGTCCTTGATCGTCCCCGCTCTCTGCCGTGGCTCTACATGTGGTTGGACCACGGTACGTTCCTCAGAACGCTCCATGCTCTGGTGGAGTAGGGTAGTCTTCTCCTGATGGGTTGTTAGGAACCCCTAGATCATAGTGAGCAGCTGGTTCCCGTCGAGTATGACGGAAGCCTGGGTAGGTATAGTGATAGGGGGTGGTGGAAGTATTGGGTTCTGCTGGACATGGGATGTGGAAGGTGGTGGAGGCATCTGGATTTGTGGATCTGTGGAGTGGGGGGTGTGGTAGGTGGAGGTGGGGGTGTATCAGTCAACTGGTCAGCTGACTGGATAGGGAGTGCGCCATTTTTAGGTGTGACGTACTGGGATGAACGAGTAAGCACCATCTAATTACAATAAAAAGGACTTATAAGGACTTGTTTAAAGTAAGCAATCATAGGTAAGAAAATCTAACTGTAATAACAAGCATGTGATATACTTCCTATGTTGTAATCCTAGCATTTCTCTAGGTGTTCTAAGCGTCATTCCTAATGTTGTCTAATTACCTTAAGTTTCTAATTGCAGGCATGCTTGGTACAATAACGTAACCAAACAATTTAGTCTTGACCTGCATGGGCCACCACTAAAAATATGTCACGACCCGTTACCCAAATTGTTGGGCCGGGCTGAGTCATGTCCAGCCTATGTTTGGGATAAAATGCAGTAAGCTGTTCTAGAGATTACAAGATAAGACTAAATGTGCTAACAGTTCTATAAGTGAATAAAAGTCATAAATGCTCGAAACACAAAAGTTGTCTCATATAGTCAAATGTCCAAGTACAAGTCTAAAATATAAAACTGGATACATATCCAGTTACAAAACACGTAGTCTAATACATGACTACACTAAGTATGCCAAACAGCTAAGCAAACTAGACGAGTCTTCCCGCAGGAACATCCTCGTAAAGCAAAGCCGGGTCCTCGGCAGTATCTCCATAATATGTGTCACAGAGTAACTCCTCTTCAGTAAGGACACCTACAACGTTATCCTGTCAGGACGGGAGCATGTACTGATTCTAGCAAACTAAATATAAAGCATGAACAAGAATGTAATAAACTGGAATCATGGCATATCATGGTTTAATTGGTTATTTTTAGAAATACAACATGTATTTTAAAAGTTCAAAACCATAGCATGTACGTAAATCGGTCAATAGGTGTATAGGATGTACAGCGGTATATATCAAGTTTTTCTGGTGTGCACATATGTGCATGAACGGCATCAGTGTATATCCATACACAAACGCGGGATCAGAACATACGGCAAGGTCACATATAGAATGTCACCGAGCGCGGTAAATACATACGGAGAAGGGGGTCATGTTCACGTACAATACCAACAGTTTCTCCTTAACCCGTTATTTAAACATGTGAGAGATATGAGATACTGTCTAAACATGGTAGAGACTAAAAGTAATACAACATGAAAAGTTCTAACTTGCTACCCCAAGGATCAGCATTTAACATGGTTGGTAAATCACAGTTTATTGTTATAGCAGTATGTAAAGTTTGTAGAAAGTACTTGCCTCTAGCAAAGTAAAGCAAGCTGCGATAAAAGTGCTATAGATGTCTGGTAACTCGTCACTGTAGAAATAAATGCATAAACTTAGTTTTTACACTAAGCTAAAACACTAAGACACTAATTTGTGAAACACGACTTGTGACTGGGCACCTAGCCAAAATGATGACTTTGGCATAGGAGACCAATGTGGGGTGACATACTACTTTAACTAACTTTTCAGGGTCTTTACACTAGTGAGGGGTGAGGTTTAATACGGCTAAAACTCAAAATAACACAAAAAGTTACAAGTCGTAATTAATTAATAAATAAATCAAATGATCATTGTGTTTTAACAATTTTTGAGATAGACAAAAAGCTTAATTTTACATAAAATAAAGTACCAGAACGATCCTTGTTAATTATAGAAATTTATTATAATTTTTCTAGAATTTATTAACCAGTATAAGTATTTTATAAAAATCAGTTTTCCTAAGTATACAGAAAATGAGTTTTGGTTTCATATGCCAAACTAGTGGCAAAACTGTAATTGAAATACTATAAAAATTATACTAAATTAGCTAAATTAACATAGTATCTAAATACTATTTTTTCCAGAATTTTAACAGTACTTTAAGTATTTTTAGAAATCCAAAAACAGCATTGCACACAATTAAAATTAAATAATTAATTATCTGCGTATTTTGTCCATGTATATAATTTGAACCAAAGTTCAAATACAGGACCCAAGGCCATGAATCAAGTCCAATATGACTTGTACAGGTCTTGAATGTGTGAAAACACATTTGGGCTCAAAAACCCATGCTAGGCTTGGACACCAAATGGTTGCAGTAATTTAAATATACTAAAATACAAATTGGTAAAAAGTGCAAAATAAATATTAATATTTTAATAAGGTAAAATTATACATAGTGGATATATACATACATATGCTAAAAATACATATATATATATATTTAAGAAAACTACTTAATTATAGAGTATATATATATATATATATATATATATATATATATATATATATATATATATATATATATATATATATATATATATATATATATATATATAATAATATATATATATATACAAATTATACATATATATAATAGTATATATATACATATGAAAATATACATATACATATATGTATAAAATATAAATATATATATAAAAAATTTACTAAATATAAAATATATATATGTAAAATACTGCCTATATACAGTATACATATAGTATACAAATACATAATATATAATATATATATATATATATATATATAAATATATATATATATATATATATATATATATATATATATAATATAAACAAAAGAAAACAAAAAGAAAAAGAAACAACAAAACACAGCAAGGGGGGGGGGCTCGAACTCGGGCTGGGGAAGGGGCGCGCTTATTACTGCAGCCGCTGGCCAGTGGGCCAACTTGGCCTGATTGTTAGGATTAGACTTAGGTTAGTTTTATTTAGGTCTTTGAATTAATTATACATATAAAAAAAAATCCTGTGTCCTGACAGTTAGGGACACAAGAGTCCGTGTGTCCGTGCTATGCACGACACGCACGAAATGATTCGGCCGTGTCCAAGCTTGCCCAATGATTGCCCGTGTCCTGGCGAGTTACCCACGTGAATTCGAGACACAAACACGACACGAAAATAGTACTGACACGTACGTGTTCGAAGTCGGGCTGCTGTCGGGGTGGCGACTGGGCGGAGGAGACGCCGTGGTCAGGGCGCTCGGGTGGCGCTGCGGTCGTCTCGCCGCGGCGCGTCGGATGATGGCGCTTGTGGGCGGTGGATGTCGACGGTGGGGCTGGGAGAAGTAGATGGCCGGAGTTAGGGTTACGGCTAGGGTTTTTGGGGAAGAAATGGGGCTGGGGGCGTCGATGGTGGTCGGGGAGAGTGGTGGTCGACTGAGGGGAGTGAGGGGGGCTTAAATAGGGGGGTTGAGTCGGTCGGGGGGGGGGGTGTGCGCTGGCCGGAAATGGCGGAAGCAGCCGGGTCGTCGGTCGTCGATCGTCGGGCAGGGAGTGGGTAGGGAATTTAGCACTAGGGTCCCTAGGTTTTAGGAAATTACATAATGGTCCTAGCAGTACCTAAGTGCAAATACAAATTTGCACTCCACACTTAAAAACAATTTATAAATTACAAACTGATATATTAACAATTCTAATTATTACAAACTACAATTAAAACAATTTGATAAATTACAAAACTATATTAAAATAATTCTAAAAATTACAAAATGATATTAAAATATTTTAGAAAATTACAAATTGATATTTTAGTATATAAAACTCATTTAAAATTCATTTAAAAATTCTAGAAAAATTCCTAAAAATCATAATAAATATTTTAAGGCTAAAAATGACATTAATAATTAATTAACACTAATTAAATAATTTTTGAAAAACAGGGGCTTATAGAATCTACCAAAGTCCAAGTCATACAATCAATAATCGACACAGTGTATACATTCACCTATACATATAAGTCGCCCTTAGAAGGTTTTATTGGGATAGATCTATTAAGGAAATAATTTGCATATAAAATTTATAATAATATATTTAGATTATGCACAGATATATATATATATGTAGAAGCATGGAAAAGAATAAAGAAAGATCCATGCGGCCAGAGAGCCCCCTGCGGCTCAGAGAGTTCATGCGGCCCAAGTATTCATGCGGCTCGAGCGTCTATGCGGTTCAAATAGGTTCTATGCGGCTCAGAGAGAAGCCACGTGGCCTGCAAACAGCTCTCTCGTTTGTCCTTTACTGCATTAAATGCCTTGACGGCTGACAGTTCTGACAAGATGACAGTTCTGACACAAAGATCATTATGACTCCCTCATAATGACGGACTCCTTGGAAAGCAAAGAAAATCTCTGACACGATCCCCTGAGAGTCAGAAACTGTCATACGGGGATAGTTGTATGCGGCCCAAGCGGAGGCCCCCCCATGCGGTTCACAAAGATTAGCCCCATGCGGTTCACAAAGATTAGCCCCATGCGGCTCACAAAGACCTCCCCCATGCGGCTCTCGAAGACTAGCCCCATGTGGCTCACGAAGACTAGCTCCATGCGGCTCACGAAGACCATCCCCATGCGGCTCACGAGGACTATCTCCATGCGGTTCACTCATGCGGTCATCCACACTCATGCGGCTCAAATCATTAACATGCGGTTCAAATGTTCAGGGGGCCACTCTCAAGCAACCTGGACACGTTGCCAGCCTTATACGGCTCAACGAGTTGCAACCTTCCTGCGGCTCAGACTTCTGTAATAGCTCGACATGTGGCATGATAGCGGGGCACGTGGCATCAGATTGATCAAAATCTCTCAAACAAATTCTAATAAAAATTGGGATCAAATCAGATCATTTGCCAATAAGCCAATTAAAGACACGTATCAAGAAATCCGAGGTTGGCATGACAAATCAGAAAGATTTATGTCAATCAGCATTAATTACCCACAAAAGATTTGATACAATCACATTTATTGCTCAAATCTCGATGAACGGCCCAGATCCAGTGATCCTTAGCCGCCGACTTTCAAGAATGGGCAATCATTATAAACCCTAATGAAGCTCCCACTCTTATAAATAGCAGGGTGCCATTCCCTTGCTAACACACAGAGATATATGGAGGGAGAGATAGACATACACAGATACAGAGAGAGATATACAGAGAGAGACATAGAGAGCCAGAGATCCTGAAGAGAGAGCATTTCTTCATCAACGCCCAGCAGTTCTTCTACAGAGCCAAGGTTGCACCCGATCTTCCAAGGAGTAAGGCAGAGCGGCCGTCGCTTTTCTGAGCCTCTACCGTCACCCCTCAGAATCTAAAATAAACAATTGTACTTAGATTGCTGTACCTAGGTTTTCGTCCCTAGGCTTTCTTTGTACAAGCGAGTTTGTATTGTGAAGTAAAAGTCTAGTCCTCCGATAATTGTTCTGTTCTTTTATATTTCATGGCAAACACAATGGCGACTCTACTGGGGACAAACTTCTCCACGGCTGAGGAGTTGGTGATGCAATCGAATACAGCCAAACTTGGCTCCACGCAACAGAAGATGGTCGTCCGCTTCGACCAACAAGCGTTTGAAGAAATGCTCTCTGAAGGAAGTGCTGGCCCGATCCAGAAGCGAACCCGCAAAAAGAAAGATCGCTGCGAGTGGAGGCCTAAATCATTTGCTCCTCCACAAGCTCTGGACGGGGTACTCTCTGCTACCCAAGACGGCGAAGACGACACTCATACGGCTCCGTTTCGAGCCATAGAGAACTCTGCTGTCCCCAAGCCCGGCAGAGGAAAGCACTATGATGTTGGACTTGCAGGGACAAAGAGTGATTCTGTGCGCCCCAAGAAGAAGCCGAACGCTCATACGGCCAAGTCTGCCAACCGCATGCGGGATGCTCATGTGGCTGAGTCTGCCAGCCGCATGAAGAAGGTCTATGCGGCCAAATCATCAAGCCGTATGAAAAAACCTCATGCGGCCGAGACACCCAGCCGCATGAAGAAAGTCTATGCGGCTACACCTTCCAGCCGCATAAAGATTATTGAAGACAGCTGCATGGACCTACTCCCCGTGGCTCTGTCTTCAGCCGCCTCTCCTATGGTCCTGATCTCTTGTGCTCCCAAGAAGATATGTTTGACTCTCTCCAGCATCACCTAGACTCTTCCTACTATGTGCCCTTACGCACTAGAGTGAAGAAGTCTAAGGCAGTGCGAGCTTGGCAAGCTCGGTCCGCTGATCCGATCTCTGACCATACGAGCGTCCCACATACTGTTATACGGGCCTCAGATGGGAAGTTGTACAGAACCACTCGAGTCCAGCCCCCAGCAGCAAACGGACGGAGAGGTTCGCAAAAGTCTCCCAAAATTTAGGGAGCAAACACGGTCGATCCAGGCCCATCTGACTTGCGTGAGGCCATCCTCCACAAACGCAAGGAAAGAGAAGATGCATCGGGGTGCAAAGAGTCCTCCCACGGATGTCACTGCACCCAAGTCATCGTCAATTGCTGCTGTAATAATGCGACGGTACGAAAAGACCGACAGTCTGTCTTTCAAAGACTACAACAGCCATCTTCAGAAGACGAGGCACTTTCCGTCGTCTCCTGCAACTCTGCTCAAAAAGTCCCCGCCGATGGGAGAGGAAGAAGACAAATGTTCCCAGCCCGAAGATTTTGACCACTTTGACTAAAAGACTGTCGTCTAAGCGGGTGCCGACCACCGGAGTTTTCCAAGGTACTCGTTCTAAGACGAAATCTGCTACAGTGGGAGATTCGTCGTCCACAACACTGGGGTTGCTGGGACTGGGGGTAGCACTCCTCCGAACCTCCACGACAATCCGATGTTCCAAGAAGACGAGCCGGGGAGACAACTCTTCCATCAGATGCAGCAAACCCCGACGTCCCCGAGGACGTCAACAACTTCCAAGACGAGGCGAACTCGGAGACTGGGGGTACTGTTCCTTCTGAGTCCGAACCAGAAGAGAACATTCCCATATACCCCGATGACTTCTCACTACTGGGGTATGATTCGGAGGGCACTTCCTCCACCGCTCCGTCCATCTCTCATGTAAAGACGGTGTTCATGACAGACAACAGCCAAGGTGGTTCCAGTGATCGCCAACGTATCAACACTCTCGAAGCCATATTGCTTGCCTTGGTCAAGTCTGTTGACGAGATCAAAGCGGCCCTTCCAACTCTGCAAGGAGGGACGCCTGGCCAAACAAGCGCGGGTCCCGCGGTCAATGCGGACTCGAATTCAGCGACATCGAACCCGGACAACAATCCTCCTGAAGTAACGGCCCCCACCGTCGTGGATGAGGCCCGCGAAGCGAGAAGAGAGGTCCAGGAGCTTCGAGCCATGTTTTACGCTCGAGAAAATTCTCAAGACCTCAGAATACGGCAATCGTACCCTGCTGCATGGAGGGATGTACCCTTTCCGCCAAGATATAAGCCGTTCAATATCAATCCTTATGATGGCAAGACCTCCGTAAGTTGGTACATCACTTACTTCGAAGTCATCACCGACCATTTGCCCCATGACGATGCCATCCTCACCCGATTATTCATTGGGGCATTGGAAGGAGTCGCCTTCGACTGGTTTTGCAACCTGCCAGATAACTGCATCCACTCCTTCGTCGGCTTCAAGCGCATGTTCTTGGAGAGATTCTACGAAGTAGGGCAAGATATCACAATGTCCACCCTTATGGACGTCGTCCAAGGGGAGAAAGAGCTGACAAGGAACTACATTGAGCGGTTTCGCCAAACCGTAATGAAGTTGCCGTCTGGAAATTCGGATTCTTTCTTGATTGAAATTTGCCAAAAGAGATTGCTTCCAACAATCAGTCTCTGGATGGGCGAAAGTCAATTCAAGGGCTGGAAGACGTTTATCATCAGTGCTACAAGTGCCGAAGAATGGTTGAAGAAGGATCGCCAATTGGGATTACACATCTCGGCCGGAGAGAACAAGGGCAAGCGTCCTAATACCAACAACAACAATGGGGGTAGCCCATCCAACAATCGGGACAGCAGGGGTAAACAGGCTATGGTGGCCGATACAGCCCAGAAACCTGAGTCAAAATCGGCAGACAAATAATGGCCACAAATCACATACTCCTTCGAAGACGGTCACGTCAAGTCCATCTTGGACATGCTCATACAAGGAGTCAGAATTCAGCTCCTCCACCAAGACGGGAACCTCGGCCGGCAGACATGGAGAACCCAAAGTACTGCCATTACCACCGCTATGTCTACCATGCCACACACGACTGCTACCAACTAAAATGGTACATCCAAAATCTTATTGATTCGAACGCTCTGGCCATCGATTTCGAAGAGGTAACCGTGGCAGCCAATATGGTGTCGGTACAATTCGGCAGCTTCCCTCCGACGAAAACTCAAGACGGTGTGGTCCCCATCCCTCTGGCGACAATAAAGATTGCTAATCTTCCACCTCCCCGAGATCAGGCTGTTGGTCTAGTGCCCCTCACCACATCACGAGGGGAGGTCATGTGGGTCCATCCAGACTTGGTATCAGAAGTGACTCAGCCCACACCATCTTCCATTTACAAGAAAAAGAGTGGAAAAGTCAGGTCCTGTCGTACAATCTCGGTAGATATCGAAGAAGCTACAACCGTTGTCACGCGGTCTGGGGCACAATCCCAACCCGTGGCTGACAACTCAGCTGAAGATCATCAGCCCGCTACAACTGACGCTCCGGGACCGGCTCACCCTCCGACGACCGACAAGCCTAGGCCGAGGGAGACTTGCTTTGACAAATCCCTCCGAAAAGAGGCACCACATGGGCTGAAAAAGCCCTACAACTTCGACATCTTGGCACAATTGGCCAACACACCAGCCAAGTTGTCATTATACGAGCTTCTGAGACTCTCAAAGGATTCGTGCGGCTTTGAGTGATATACTCCAAAATGCCGACGCGTACCTGGCTCAGGTCAACCTCACGGGAGAGAACCCGCATGCAGATCTCCCAGACAGCGCTTGCACGAGAGCGATGCCCAACATTGTCTTCACTCCGTAGGACATGCTCATCAAAACCAACCTGTACGATCTTCCGCTATACTACATTGGATACATCGGCGACGTAAATGTGGATCGGATGCACATTGATCCTGGCTCTTCCATAAGCATTATCCCGAAGGGTCTGTTACATCATCTTCGTATCCCAATGCATCACCTGACGCCTATAAGCACCGCTATCAGCAGTTTCAAGTCGGACAGGAGCTACCCAATTGGAAAGATTCGTCTGAAGTATCAGATTGGCGATCTCCAATCTGAAGTCATCTGCTACGTCATAGATACAGACACTTCTTACAACATCCTCTTGGGGCGCCTTTGGATACACGATTATATGATCGTGCCTTCCACGCTGCACCAGTACTTCAAATATGTCGACAAATACGGCTTCGTGATGACATAATTTGCTGATATCGATCCCTTCAAAGGGGTCGAATCCTACTCAGACTCCTGCCTGTACGAAAAGTCGAAGAAGCACCTTGGTGAAGGAGATGTGTAAGCTCGTACCGAGACAGCCACAGGATCAGAAGAACCTCTGACAATCCGCCTCCAAGCTCGCAAAGTTGGCAAGTCTGTACCCCTTACAGCCACGCTAAGGACGCAATCAGCCTCTCGGTGCAAGAAGAGCAGATGATAATCCGGCTGCCAAGGTCTGGCCAAGTGCCAAGACCCACAACGGAGCTACTGACAATCAGGCTGCCGAGAGTCGGCCAGCCACAAACGGAGAAGCACAATCCCTCCGACAAGCCAATGACGATACGCCTTCCCAAGAAGAGTCGTCACCCCGATGCAAGGTCTGGGACTTGTAGCGAACCAACCACTTCCCGCCCAGCATCGAATACCAAGCTGGGGGTCGCTAGTCTGCCAACAACTCCACGCTCTACTCCACTGGCTGAACCTCTCACGATCAAGCTGCCCAGGTCGTCCTCTCAGTCTTCGTTTATACAGGGGGTAGCCGAAGAGGAACCGGAGCTAGCCAAGTATGTGGCTGCCCACACTGATGTTCCCTCCGCAGTGATGTAATTCCCCTAGAAAAGATACCTTACTTCACCAATAAAGGGCTATCTTTGAATTACCTCGAGCTCAATAAGCTGTGTACAATGTATGCTATGGAACACGGTATAGGCACTCACCTACACATACAGGTGACAAATGTGTACACCACAATCCAGCTTACTCAAGTGGAAGACACTTACCGTATAATCGAGGGAGGGGATCATCCAATCATCTTCGGCCGGAAGGACGATCCGTAGCCCTTCACCGTAGAAGAAGTCGACCTTGAATCAGATGCCGGGAGACTGCCTCTGTATCTTTATAGCCCCCAATCCAAATATCTCATGCAAAAACAAGGGTATGATCTGGAGACTACGCCAGGCCTGAACTACGGCACCGGGCGAGGATTACCTTTGAAGCCACCTGTCCTGGCTGGCAAACCACGGGACTACTATAGCAAAACTCGATGTGGATTAGGGTATGTAACACCCGCGATGACCCCTGAGAGTTCAGATGAAGAATGTGACTGGCAGTCACATTCAACCAGGTCACCAACCTCGGACTCGGATACCAGCATCGGAGACGTATTCAGACAAGTCCTGTCAGTCAACATGGCATTCGCCGACACTTACGAAGAAGATGAAGACATTCCGAAAATCCTCGAGTTAGAGCCGTGGGCCCAACAGTTGGATGCACAATGGGAAAAACGGTTCAAACAGAGAGAACCCCCTACTGAAGATGAGGTTATACAAGTGGATCTCGGTAGCGAATCTTCTCCAAAACCAATCTTTGTCAGTAAAAGCCTAACAGACGAAGAGCGAGAATCGCTATTGGAACTTGTAAAAGAATATATTAATGTGTTCGCCTGGAGCTATGAAGACATGCCATGACTAAATCCCGAGGTTGCTCTTCACAAACTCAACATTCGGCCGGATGCAAAGCCAGTCAAGCAACAACAACGACGCTTCCGCCCGGGCATCATGGATGCGATCGAGGTCGAAGTCAACAAATTAATAGCCAGCGGCTTCATTCGTGAGGAACAACACCCAGATTGGGTCGCCAACATAGTACCCGTCCTCAAGAAGAATGGAAAGATTCGAATCTGTATCGACTTTCGCAATCTAAACGAGGCATGTCCCAAAGACGAATTCCTCCTCCCTATCACAGACATCATGATGGACAACACATGCAGCTTCGACCGTATGTCATTCATGGATGGCTTCTCGGGATACAACCAAATCTAGATGTCTTCTGACGACGAAAAGCATACATCATTCCGAACACCGATTGGCACATACTGTTACACAGTCATGCCTTTCGGTTTGAAGAATACCGGCTCCACATATCAAAGAGCCATGAGTATCATCTTTAGAGACCACTTACGCAAGATGGTAGAGTGCTATGTTGATGACATCGCTGTCAAGAGTCGCTGTAAGGGAGACCATCTGCAGGATCCGCAGACGGTATTCGACCTGATGCGAGCGCACAATCCGAAGATGAATCCCACAAAATCTTTTCTGGGCGTATCCAGCAGAAAGTTTTTGGGTTTTATCATCATCGCCCAGGGTATCCATGTAGACCCTAAGAAGACAAAGGCAATCATAGAGATGGGTCACCCAGAAATCTTCGCGAACTCAGAGGCCTTCAAGGGAGGCTAGCTTACATCAGGAGGTTCATTTCTAACCTCTCCGGGCAATGTCGACCATTCACCCATCTCATGAAGGAGGGTGTCTCGTTCGTATGGGACAAAGAATGCTAACGTACCTTCGACAGTATCAAAGAATATTTGTCGAACCCTCTAGTTCTGGTGGCCCCGGTTGCTGGAAAACTATTCCTGCTCTACGTACGAGAAATGGAACATTCCCTCGGCGCTCTGCTGGCGCAAAACAATGATGCAGGCCCTGAACAAGCCATATATTACCTCAGTCGAATGATGATTGGGCCAGAGCACCGATACACCGCTGTGGAGAAGGAATGCCTCGCCCTGGTGTTCGCCATTCAGAAGACGCGACACTATGTCACTGGACAAACCATACATGTGATCTCACGAGTCAACCCTCTCAGAGTCCTCATGACTAAACCAGGGGCACTCAGCTCCCGCCTCGCTACATGGGCAATAT